>JAJJMA010145871.1:18409-34056 GCA_023529015.1 Papaver nudicaule
GCAGAATCGAGTTTGATACCTCGCCAAAGCCTCACGAATATCGACCAGGTTCAGTGTCAAAATGACCAAGACGCAAAGGCTTCCCGAAAGAGAAAGGGCAAATTTATTGCATATAGACGTGCATCGCACGTGCACTGTACTAGTCAATAATAAAGAGATAGAGATTTAAACTTTAATTAGGGCCTTACTTACTGGTCATGGTGGTTGATAGTAAAATGGGCTGGGATTTAGGTTACACATTATAAATAGTGCATGAGAAACTATGACCCATATGGTGGTCAAACCCGAGGTCAACCCTTCTGGACTAAAGTCAAACTTTGGCGAGCTAACTCTCGAACGTCGTATCTTTCTCGACCGGTGTCCGATGGACGCGTTCTATTAGTCGATTTTGCCTAATTTTTAGAGATCTATCTAATGGTACTAAAATCATATTCAAATTATTTTTTATTACTTACTATATTTGTGTTGAGATTCAATTAATCTTGTCATTACATAGCGTAATTGTCGTTTGACTAGTCTATAGCCATTGACCTGCTTGCGTATCTTTACATACACCTCGTGTGAAACATTTCCCCATCAAGAACCAATTCCATGTAGCCATCTAATCAGATTTCTCATCATAACACCATTTGCAGCATTCTTATCAGCAGTTAAAGCAAAAAATTCTTATATCTATGTTTCATTCCAGAGTGCAAGTTTTGACAAATTCTTGTGAGAACATCTCATGTATGTGGTGATAACACTAAAATGTAAGTTAATGATTTTTTTTTGAAAATTCCATTCATCATCTTTGTAGTGGCATGTTACACAACAATAACCATTTATATCTAGAGTTCAAATTATCCAGTTCTACTTGCAATTCTTCTTTTTTTTCAGCATAAAACTTCATCGAATCACTCTTAATTGTGTTCCTAGACATAATCTTAGCAGCAGGGTTCAAGGACTTACAAAACTCTCTAAAGGAAAAATGTTCAACCATGTTTAGAGGGTAATCATGCTTATCAATCATTTTAACAATACATAACCTAGTAACTGCAGGATCATACTTCTTGTGTTGGTATAAAATCTGCTTGGAGATTTTATACCTAACAACCATCGATTAATAATATCTAAGAACAGTTAATATGGATTCGATTACGTGTAAATAGTGCGAGTTAAATTAAACATGAACTTTACGAAATACCATTAGATAAGAACATGGCCTTGTTCTGTTTTTAATGAAATATAAATCTTGCGATGAATTACACCAAGTGAATATGAGTTTAAGGATCAGAGGAGATCAGTGCCTTGTAGCTACCAAGTCTCTCTCAAAGATCTCTAAGGGTTATAAAAAAATCCAACCCCAACAAATGAGTTCGAGTTCGATATAGATAGTGTGAAATACAAAGTGGGATACAACTAATAAGAGAAAATACATAATCGTGTGTGTCAGTCTCTATCGAGTAAGTAGGTTTACTTATCGAGGTGGGATCGAAGTCTAGAGCGATAATCCCTTCTTGTGCACAAATGAGTCTTCGATGACATCCGGGTCTTGAACATCGAAGTATATATTTAGTTACAGGTCTGATAACTTCTTCGTTATGACAACTATTAAAGGCTCAACTGCCAGTTCTACTTCGTAAGCTCCTTTGTTGATTCCAGGTTGTCTTTTAACACCAGTATGGTCTCGATCATATGATTAGGACAATTCAATGTCGTACGATGGGTCTTCGGTTTTTTCTCATATTTCGCACACCGACCGTGCTATCCTGCTCCCCTTCCAAGATGCTGATACGTATCTCGATGGAATTACGCCCCCCATAATTCCAATTAGCTAATTTGGTTGCTTGGTTACCTGTTGTTTTTAGTGAAGTAGAAATCTTCATCTGTCCTGGCTTATTCTCTTCTTTCTCTAGGCATATCTTTAGATGAGCAGCCAACCTGCTAGCTCCCCTTATATTTCCTGCTTCAAGTACCTTCCCACAATGTTTGCATGAACCTTCTACAACAACCTCCTTCTCATGTTTTTTATTAAATCTTACTTTAACATTCCTTGTAAATTCATCCCACACTTTGACCTTGTTGCACGTAGTTTTTTCTTTACAGCATTTATAAGTGGATCCTCATCAACTTATGTATCCTCAGTATCTGTATGTTCTGAAATTGGATCATCACTAGTTTTTTTTAGTTATGCTAGTCTCTAAGTCTTATTAGTACCAGGTGTTGAACTAGATTTTTTTAGTTCTGCTAGTCTCTAAGTCCTATTAGTACCAGGTGTTGAACCAATTGTTGAAGCTTGAACACTCTGTTCTACTGGTAATTGTGATTGTGAGGCAGAGGCCATAGCAATTTCTTGAGGCAAAGGGGTTGACATTAAAGTTCCAACTGCATTCGATGCTCTTTTAGGCATTTGAAATTGCCTACACAAAAAACCCAAATTTAAAAAACAATACATAAACCTTAATTTTCTAATCAAAATTTGCCCTAAAAAGATTGACCTAATTTTTTAATCAATCAAACAAATTAACATGATTGAGTAGCACTTTAGAAGATTCATACCTGATTGAGTGATTGTTATCAATCGAACGAAGAGTAGCAGTAGTAGCAGGAGCACAAAAACTCACAAGAGAAGAAGAAGAAGAAAAGGGAAATAAGTCTTCTCTATTCTTCTCGACATCTATTACACATGGGTGATAAAAATTACTAGTTCATCCCTATTGTTATCGGATATCGGAACTTAACAAACGGATGGGGCCTAATATGATTGCGTTACGCTAAGGGAGAAACGTCTAATAAGAATTCTATAGAATCTTGAATTCTCGGAAACGGATTCCGGACTTCAGAGTGATATTGACAGCCCTACCTGGAAGCCATCCATCTAATCATTTGAACTTCATACGATATACTACTAATCGTTTTGGCCTTGCTTCATACGGTAGACAAAGTGTCGTGTAGTGTCTACCAATTTTTTTTTCTTCGATTGAATGTGCGGTTAGAAGAGTTGGTCGAGCTAAAGGAATCCCGTAACGGGATCAAATTTGAACACCTCCTTTTTGAAGAACTCTCACTCTTATATCCCTTGCTCTGTTAGAGCATGGCTCGGTCAACCTAACTAAGTGTTGGTATGTCAAGCTTAGCTATCAACTTTAGTGATCAAAACTCGACCGCTAAACAACACACATTAGGTAAAGTCATCATTGAGTTAGCTTTAGGTTGTGGAAGATTTTGGTAGGATTTAGAATCACTATTACAAGAGTTGAAGAAGAGTGAAGATCAAACGAAGACATCAGGCTTCATCATTCAAGAGGTTAGTGAATCTAAATAACGCGATTCCATCCTCTTTTACACTTGTGCTACAAAAGACAAAAACATAACTCAGTGGTGAAAGTTTTACGTTATGACTTGATCACTTGTGATCATTGTGTCTTAAGATATAACTCCATTTTATCGCTTGCAATGTTGTTGTTGAAGTTATGACGTTCCATATTGCTTAGAGCTTTCTTTTCTTCTCCGTCTCTAAGTAATATAAGGTTTTTCCTAAAAACTTTCGAGTTGGATATAGCAGTTGTGATGTTGTCTCGGTGGTATTACGCGATTTAATCCATCACAGTATTGTGTCTCTACTTACCTAGTATGAATCTGTCGGATTGATTAAAAAGTACTTGTATGAGCTAAATGTAAGAGAGATCGTGACTCACACTTGTGTTGTGTAGACTCGATATACTGTTGTTCTGAGTTCGAATACTACGTCATGGTTTGGCTCTGATTACTAAAGTTCTGAATTATTTATTTGATTCTTGATATATGAACATCTTGTACGCCATATCATACTTTTAGATTTCGAAACCATATTCTTGATTATCTCATCTTATGGATTTTCAGAGTTCGGACCTCAATGTAGGTTTTGGTAGTTTTGGTAAACCTAAACTTTGATTTCGAAACCATAATCAGGTTTTCGCATCCATGAGCTATTAGGTCTAAATAAAATGTGACCAATGAGAGAACATGAGTTCGAAACTATGTTTGCTGGCTAACAGTGACTTGAGAATCAAAAAGACTCTGGGATTCCTTAAAGGTTTATGTGAACCGGGAAATATAACCTTTGCGCCAAGGACAAAAAGGGGTGTGATGCTGAAACGTCTCTTGACCACATGGACTCTCAAGTTCGACACCAAACATTTGTGACGATACTAATATGTGCTTCTTGTTTCGAAACCTTAACCAAGGTTTTGTTAAACATAATCTAGAGTTCGAAACCTAGCTTTGGTTACGCTATGTGGAAACTTGATTTGGGAAAATTCGGTTCTGGTCATATATAAACTTTAGGATCTGAAACCTTAATTTGGTTTCTGCCAAATAGTATGTGGATTTCGAAACCTAAAAGTGGTTATCTCAGTATGCGTATTTTCGAAGTTCAAACTCTATCATTTTGATTTGTGCTTCAACGAATTAATGAGTTTGATTTATCAGTTTGAAGTTTGAATTCGTTCTTCTTCAATGTACAACTAGGTTGGTTTGTCATAGTCAGAAATATGGTTCGTCGCTCTAGTTAGTAGACACATGATTTTTGATCAATATTGTACGTGACTAGATCTTCGTATGGATATACTACTCTCGATCAAATATTCAATTGATTTATCGTTTGATGTTTTGATTTGAATTCTTGGATATCACTTACGTGATCATCTATATTGGAATCGAGAATTCAGGAGATTCAACATTTTGCTATTACTCGATGAATCATGCACTGTACTTTATTGGTATATCTTTTTGATGATTCGGAATATCCATTGAACCTACATGTTCACTTAAGCTTAACACACAAGGCTTGTCCTCGTCTGCCATGATATGTTTATGCGGAACGTTAAGCAACGTTGGACCAGATCCCACTTCCACCTAGGATCGTTTTGGCCCGTCCAACAAAGCCAAGGAAGTGATGTCGACATTATCAAAGTTGATGACATTTGGAAGTAATAATACCTTAAGGGGATTTTCGAAATAAAAGGACACGTTTTCGAATTGAGCTCTTTCCCAGGGAGCATATTTGGTAAGCACCATATTTCGAATTAAATTAAATATCCCAATATACCTTATGAGTATTATTTGCTTTGATTGCTCTTGGCCAAACATTTATTGAAATATATATTTCATTTATTATATGTATATTTTTCTTTAATGTCAATTTTGGAGTATTAGATCTCATTAAATGCTACGAGTCTAAGTGAGGTATTTCGGAACATATATGGAAATGTGCTTTAATGAATTTCCGAAATTAAGTTAGCTTCAGTTCAAAGATAAGCCTTAGTCAATATAAATAGGAGTGGTATATCTCCTAAAATCTTTGTCCCTCTACCAAGCTCTTCTTCGGAACTATAGCTTGTGTTTGCAGCTTTTCTTTTCAGTCACCTTTGAGATTTTGCTTCGGTCTAGAATTACGAGAAAGTCTTCTCCGGGGATCGAGAAGCCTAGAAGTACCTCTTACAGGAAACTAGTTTATGTTCAGAAATTGGGTCATATACCCACCAGAAGTTAAGCACATGATTTAGTGTACGCCAAAAAAAAAGGCATGGGCGATTAAGACATTGGATCCACATCAAATAGACCTAGACCTATTTACCCTGTTCACTAAGAAACCATCGAATAAACCATTTCTTCATCTCCGTCGAAACCATCGAAGAAACCATCATCTCCATCGTCTCCATCTCCACCACCAAACCCAACAGCATCATCTCCATCTCCACCACCGAACCCAACAACATCATCACCATCTCCATATCCACCACCAGCACCATCTTCGTCTCCACCACAAGAAACAACACCAGCATCACCATCTCCGTCTTCACCAACACCACCACCTTCGTCCACCACCAGAACCAACAAACAACATCATCGTCAGCGTTCTTAACCAACCTGGATTGCTATAAATTATGAGTCCTACAACGAGTAAGATCCCTAATTTTTATTTGAACCCTAATTTACATTTAAATTTAATTTTAATTGAAATGGGTTTGTTACTTGGTGTTTTGAAATGTGGATTTTGATTGAAATTTTGATTGATTGCTGACTCAATTGAGTTTTCAATTAGGGTTTGTTATCTTGAAGACCTGCAATGAACTAAGAAGGTTTTCAATTATGATTTTGAATTATCGGGTTATGAATTAGTTACGTGTACGCACGGTACAACTGGGTTATGAATTGATTAGGTTTTTGAATTGGATTATGAATTGGTATTTGAACATGTACACTAGGTACAACTGGTTTTTACTTGAACATGTACACTAGGTACAACTGGTTCAAGTTGATTAGGTATAAGGGTAGAAGTAGACTAATTTGATTTTGTAACACAAGTACAACTGGTTTTTGTTAGGAAATATACACCAGGTGCAAATGATTTTATTTGATTATGTATTAGTACAACTGCTTCAATTTTATGGTGTCTTTAAATTCGCTTTATTTGATTGTGGCAGATTTATGGATGTTTGTATGCATATAATGCTCTAGAGGTGATTTCAAGTCATTTCTAAGGTTATGACAAATGGGAATGAGTTATAGAATTACAATGTCACAGGGAATCCATTTTTTACAGTTGGATGATGGACTTAAAGTTGTTGCAATTAGAATTTTAGGAGCTGTTTTGCTTGTGTTTATTGAATAGCCATGTATGTCAGTGTTTTGCACTTGTGTTATAAATAAGAAGGTTAGTGATTTCTTGGAATGATGTAGATGGTAGTTTTTGAATTAGGTTTTTGATTGGGTTATGAATTGGTTACTTGTACACATGGTGCATAGGATTTCTATGAATTAGTCACTTGAATTATAAATACGAAAGGAAATTCTCACTCCTCAAAATTATTAGTTCTGACACCACTTGTACCCATTGTACCAGTGATTCTGTAATCAGTTGTAGCCTTGGTACAAGTGGTTCTGTAATCAGTTGTACCAATTGCACAAGTGGTTCTGTAACCAGTTTAGCCTTGGTACAAGTGGTTCTGTAACCATTTGTACCAATTATACAAGTGGTTTTGTAACCAGTTGTACCAATGGTATAATTGGTTCTGTAATGTCGTTTTGTAACAGTTGTAGCACGGGTACAAGTGGTTTCGTAACCAGTTGTAGCAAAAATACAAGTGGTTGTGTAACCAGTTGTACCCTTGGTCCGTGGTTTGCTGGCTTTAGGAAATCTCGGTCTCAGCCTGGCCTCTTCATTCCTCGTCTGATGACAGATCTCCCTCCTCG
This sequence comes from Papaver nudicaule, assembly GCA_023529015.1. Classification (NCBI taxonomy): domain Eukaryota; kingdom Viridiplantae; phylum Streptophyta; class Magnoliopsida; order Ranunculales; family Papaveraceae; genus Papaver; species Papaver nudicaule. The sequence goes on from JAJJMA010145871.1 coordinate 25,625, forward strand.
CTATCGTACTTTCATTGCCTGGTGCTTTTACCCTACTTCTTCGCGGGTATGTATTTCTGCTTTTAATCTTCAGTCTGTTCTCATCTCTTCTTCTAACGATGTTTTTCTTCACTGGTCAGTCTTTGAGAGCTAGCGTTCCTTCACCTGTCATGATTGGTAACACCTGTACTCGGAAAATAAAAGCTGGTGCTGCGCTAGCAAAAGATGTTATTAACAAATCAATTGGTGCTACTTCGATGTCAAATGTATGGGTAATTGACGTTCTCCTTTATATTTGTAGTTGTCCCCCTTTGGTCGTGCCTTTGACAAATAGTTTTGTAATATGCAGCCTGTTATGAAAAAGAAAAAGAAATCTGAAGCAAAAACTTCCAGCGGAGTTGGTGTACCCGAAGAGTCGGTTGCTTCCAGGGTGAGTGTGGGCGCCGAAGATAGTTCCGAAGATGTCTCCTCGGGCCACTATAATGATGATGGCGTTGTCGCCGAGAGTTGATTACCTGCCCCTGCAGTCCCCGTTGTTCATGCTTCTATGGTTGTGGACATTACTGATGATGCTGACATGCAAGATAGCCAATACCCTGAGTTTTCTTCTGCCAATGAAACACAAGTTAACTTAAAAGGTGTTGCTGAACTTTTATCATGTTCAGCCGAGGCTTGCATTCCTTCTTCGTCTGGTCTTCTTGAGTCGGTGGTGAGATATGCCACCCAAATTCCCCCCTTATCTTTTGCTGTCGTGAAGCCTGTAGACTGGTCTTTGTACTTTTTTAAAGATCCTGATCTCCCTTTGGATTCACAAGTACCCGTCTTTAATGATAGAGTGTCAGAATTGCGGTCTGAACTTAACGCCGTTACGCTGCTGATGGACGAGTATCGACGTGTCGCCAAAGAATCGAGAGCTCGAGAAAAGACCATGGCCGCCGAGAATGTTCTCTTGAAATCCCAGCTTTGTGACTTTGATGCGAGGGTAGCCGCTGCTGTTGCGTCTCGAACCGAAGGGTTAAGTCTTACCTATGCTCGTTCTGCTACGATAACTGTTAACGAAGCTTTTACCGATGCCGAGTGTCATTTCCCTGATATCGCTTTCCCGAGGATGGATGTCCCTTAGTTGTCATTTCTTATGGAAGAAACTATTCGGAATTCCCTGCATCCACCTGTATTTTGACCTGTTGGGTGCATTCCTGGCCATTTCTTGCCTTGTGAGTTTGCTATCTTATTTTTATTCTGTTGCTGTAACTTTTTGTAATCGGATATATCTGTATGGTAACATTGTTGATCATGAGATCTTCTCCTTAGTGTCTACTTTTTCAGGCATTTCAACCTTCTTGGGTTAAACATTATCTTTCAACCATCCCTGGCCAGGGGATGATTTAGGACATTGACCCGGGAAAAAAAAAATCCCGCTAAAGGCGACGTTTGAGTATCTCTATCATCGGTATTCTTACGTTTCGCCTCATACATATTAATGAGGATCCTAGAGATGACCTGTGATCAGCAGGTATGCTCCTGTCATGGCAATTGTTTTGTTGTGCTTGGGCTGCTGGCAATTGTTCTGTTGCGCTTACATCGTTGTTGCTTTGCTATTTGTCACTTTCCAAGAAAAACAATTTATTAATACACTATATCGCGTCGTCCTTCGTGAAATAGTAACATAAGATAGAAAATTAACTTTGAAATAGTATATCTTACTTCTTCGGTCCCCTAGGGGTAGTACTTTTTAATGTATCGTGCATTCCATGGATATTGCAAAGTGTTTCCTTGCATGTTTCTGAGATAGTACGAACCCTTCCCTGCAACATCTTCGATGACATATGGTCCTTCCCATATGGGGGCTAGTTTGCCCCATTCTGTCTTTTTCTGGTATGGTGTTATCTGTCTCATTACGAATTCTCCCACCGTAAAGTTTCGAAGAACTACCTTTTTGTTGTATTCTTTGGCGATAGTTCTCCATTCGTTGAAGTACGGTCTCCCTTCTTTCTTCTAGATCATCTAATTTCTCGTAAATGAGATCCGTGGTTAGATTTTCCTCCCAGGCCTCCGTCTTCGTAATTGGGATGATAACTTCGGTAGGTATTACAGCTTCGGTTTCGTATGTTAGCATAAAAGGTGTTTTCTCCCGTAGCTTCTTTTCGAGTTGTTCGGTACGCCCATAGCACATTGTGTAATTGTTCACGCCATTTCCTTTTGTAATTGTCAAGTTTCTTCTTTAGGATCAGAGCTATAGTTTTGTTTGTGGACTCCGCCTGTCTGTTGTTTTCCGCTGAATTGAGCTTCGTTATCTGATACAATGGCCGTCGGGATCCCGAACCTGCATGATATGTTCGAACAAGAACTTGAATACATCACGATCTCTGATGTGAGCCAGGGGTGCGGCCTCCACCCACTTGGTGAGGTAGTCAGTGGCGACTATTAGAAACCTTCGGTTACCAGACCCTGCTACCAGAGGATCCACTATGTCGACCCCCCACTTCGCGAATGGCCAGGGGCTTAATACCGCGTTTAATTCCGTCGCTGGTGCTCTGAATTTCCTTGCAAACTGTTGGCAAGCAATACATCGTCTTTCCATTTCCAATACGTCTATGTTCATGCTCGGCCAGTAGTACCCTTGTAATCGAGCTTTCTGTGCCAAAGACCTCATGCCGATGTGGTTGCCCGCATCTCCATAGTGTATGTCTTTTAAGATATGCAATCCTTCTTCTTTTGTGATGCATCTTAGCAGTGGCCCTAGGAATGTAGATTTATAAAGGATACCTTCCCGGATATGATATCGTGCCGCCCTCGAGATGACCTTCTTGGCGTATTTGGGATCTTCAGGCAGTATTTCGTCACTTAAGTATCGGTGAAGTGGTACTCTCCAATCGTCCTCTACCTCGTTTACTTATGTGTTTGGTGGGCTGGATACTCCTTCCACGTCCATTGCTTCGTTTGTCGTGGCCTCCGTATTCACCGATGGTTCATAAACTCTTCCCACCTTGATGGATGTGACCTTAGGATCTCGTAGCATAGATGATATATATGCCAGTGCGTCTGCATGCCTTTTATCCTTCCTTGTTATATGCCTGTACGTTACCTTCTCGATCTTCGTTGTGAGCTCTTGCGCTAGCTTTAAATATTCGGTTAGGCATAAATCCAGAGTTTGATATTGGAGTTCGATTTTCCGGATGATGAGTTGTGAGTCGCTTGTAATTCTGACGGACGTGATACCTAACTCGATTATTAACCGTAGTGCGTGGATCACTGCTTCGTACTCCACGATGTCATTCGTGTATTCTGCGAATTCTAACCTGAATGCATGTAGGATCTTGCCTCCGGTTAGGGTTGTTATTACAATTCCTATCCCTGGGCCTTCTTTGTTGGAAGACCCATCTACGAACACTTTCCATCTGCGAGAGTTGACTGGTTTGAGCAAATCATCAAGATCTTCTTTATCTTCTTCGGCTCCGGGTATGTCGTCTATCTCTTCTTCTTTTTTGAGGGGTAGATCCGCCAAGAAGTCTGCTAGCACTTGTGACTTCTTCGTTGTTCGAGGTTCGAATATGATCTTGAATTGCGTTACATGTGCATTCCATTTGGCTACGCGTCCCACTCTGTCTGAATTCTGAAGGACTTGACCAATAGGTGCCTTTGTTAATACTCTCACCGTGTACGCGTTGAAGTAGGTTCGTAGTTTCTGCGTTGCGAATACTCTCACTAGTGCTAGGATTTGTTATATCTTCGTGTAGTTCTTTTTCAGCTGGGTACAAAGTTTTGCTGATGTAGTAAATGGGTATCTCTTCCTTCTTGTTCGTTCGAACTATAACTGCGCTGATTGCGCAGCTGGTAGCCGCTAAGTAGACAGTTAATACCTCGTCTTTTTTCGTCATCTGTAACGTGGTAGGGTCGCCAAGTGTTCTTTAATCTTCTCAAAAGCCTACTGGCAGTCTTCTGTCCATGCGAACCTACAATCCTTCTTTAACCTTGAGAAAAAATCCTTGCATCTATCTGACGATCTGGCTATGAATCTCCCCAGTGCCGCTAGTCTTCCGCTTAGTCTTTGGACGTCCTTCAGACTCTTCGGTGATGGCATCTCCACCACGGCTCTAACTTTCTCAGGATCCACCTCGATCCCCTTTTTTGTGACCAATTATCCTAAGAATTTTCCGGAGGTTACTCCGAAAGTACACTTTTTTGGATTTACCTTCATTTTGCAACTCCTCATGGCTTCGAATATCTCCCTGAGGTCCGCCAAGTGATCTTATGATTTTAGAATTTTGACGAGCATATCATCAACGTAGACCGCCAAGTTCTTTCCAATCCATTGTTTGAATATCTTGTCCTCCAGTCTTTGATATGTGGCTCCTGCATTTCTCAGTCCGAAGGGCATTCTTTTGTAGCAATATAACCCTCTCGGAGTGAAAAAGTTGTATGTTCTTGATCTTTTTCAGACAGGGATATTTGATTATACCCTGAATATCCGTCCATGAATGACAGTAGTTCATGACCAAAAGTCGTGTCGACCAATTGGTCTATGCTTGGCAAATGATAGTTATCCCTCGGACAAGCTTTGTTGAGATTGATAAAGTCGATGCAGATTCTAACACTTCCATTCTTCTTCGGTACTATTACCATGTTTGACACCCATGTTGGGTACATTACTTCTCTGATGAATCCGGTGTCCATTAACTTTTGGAGCTCCTTTTCCACTGTTTCGTGATATATAGGAGCTACCTTCCTTATTCTTTGCTTGAATGGTGGCGTGTCCGGGTTTATCCGCAGGTGATGGGCCACCACCAACGGATCTATCCCTGACATATCGCTCATTGTCCACGCAAATACATCCAAGTACTCCTTCAATAACTCTTTTAGCTTTACTTCCATATCCTCCTCCAACAACGTTCCTATACTCACTTCTCTTGGTCGTTCTTCGGTGATGTTGGTTTTCTTCGTCGGCTCGATGGATGAGAACATTTGCTTTGGAGGTCCTATGGGAGTAACATTCTGTAATTGTTGTTTGTCCCCAGTCGACGTTGATGCCACCATCGCTGCTGGGAGTAGTGATGCTGCTTTGGCCACTTTGATTTGCTCGTTGTATTCCTCGTATCGCTTCTCTTTCTCCTCTTCCTTTCGCTTTCCTTTATTCTTCTTAAGTGCTTCTTGTACCTCATTGTGGTGTTTGGCTTCTGCTGCATCACATCTTCGTGCATCTTGCTGGTCTCCTTTGATCTCCATTTCCCCGTATGGCGTGGGAAACCTTAGGTGCTGATGATAGGTTGATGTCGTTCCTCTCAAACGGTGCACCCATAGTCTCCCCATGATGGCGTTGTAGGGTGAAGGTGAGTCTACGATGCTGAATCTTGCTATGGTCTTCATTGGCCCTGCGTCTACCTGCAAAACTATTTCTCCCTTCGGCTTTGACGTGGATCCATTGAATCCATAAATCGTACACGTAGATGCATCCATCTGACCGTTCTTCAGCCCCATCCGAAGATAGGGTTCATAAAAAAGTACGTTGAGCGAACTTCCTCCGTCTATTAATATTTTAGAAACGTTCCACCCGTGGATAGGTAGAGTAACCACCAAGGGATCATTATGCATTTCGACATCCTGATTGATGTCTTTTGTAGAAAATGTAAGCGGAGTTGCCATCCATTCCTCCCATTCGTCGGTTAATCTCCCGTTCAATTTGTATACTTCGTGCTCCGAGATCCTCCTTCTTGTTCTTAAACTGTTGCAGATATCTCCCGGTAGTGAAGGTTCGTTATCTTCCTGGAATGTAATCATATTAAGCGACTTGTATTCTTCGGGGAGTCGTACCATCTTTTCCTATGTCACTGTGTTTGTTGCTACCGCTGCCTGTCTTGGTAACTGAACATACTGCCCGAAGTCTCCTTGATTGATATACCTTTGAATCGTGTTCTTCAGATATTTACATGCGTCAGTATTGTGCCCCCGAGTCTCATGGTACTCGCATTAATCTTTATGGTTCTTGGACTCATTTCTCTGCTTCCCTCGGGTAGATGGATATGGAAAATCCTGTCATCCACCTTCTTTCTTCAGAATTTCCGAGAGTGACAGGGTTAAGTTGGAATAGACTATATCCGCGTAGTCCCTTCTTCCTTTGACCCCTGGCTTCCCGTCTTTATACCTGGGTTTCTTTTCGAATCCTGATGTGACGTCTCTCTCCGCCGAACGCTTCCCAGTCTCTGGTGCAACTTCTACCGAATTCGTTCTTTGTGGGATACTTCGGTCTTGCACACGAGGATTATCCCTCTGGATGTCTTCTAGTCGGATATACTTGTCTTGAATCACACGAAGTTCCCCCTCCGTTGCTAGTGTATGAGCATGTAGTTCTACGAAGATAGAAGACGTTTTATCCAACCCGAACTTGTAACAGTTGATGCTGATCTCCGGGTTGACCTTCCCTATAGCTTGGCATACCTTTTGCCATATCTCTGTATACGCCTGAAGTGTTTCTCGTGACCCGATGGCTAATGCAAATAGCCTATCTAGCCCCGCCTTAGTAGCCTTGTTATACATGTAAGTCTCCACGAAGATATCAGATAGCTCTTCAAAGGAATCGATTGAATTTGGTTTGAGATTGTCAAACCATACCAGTGTTATATATGCCGGTAAGGCTGGATGGAAAATACCGGCATAACACTACGTCATCGGTATCCCAGTAGGCCAACACCCGAAGATAATACTTCAAGTGTGTTGCTGGGTCTGTAGTCCCGTCATAACAAGTAAAATTTGGTAGTGGACACTTTTGTGGTATTTTACTTCGTTCGAGTCTGACTGATAGCGAAGTCGTCCTGGCTTCTTGCTTGGCTTTCTCCAGCTTGTATCCTCATTGCTTAGATTTCAAGTCCGCCAATTGGTCCATGACAACCTTTAACTGAGTGACCACTTCTCCCATCTGTGGTGTGCCTATAATTTATCCCCGTTGTTGAGACTGCATCCCGTGGCTCTGAGAATGACACGATCTTCCCCGCGAGATAGAATGACTTGAGATGTTGTGAACCTCCCTATGTGGTAAGTTGATTCTTCTTTGATACCATCCTGGTATGCATACGGGTGGTGGAGCCCGAATCCTAATCCTTAGTTATGAATAGCTTCGTGGCGCCTCTGAATTTACTTCGTCCTCTCCTCTGGTCTGATAGCTTTGGGCTCGCGATTGTCGCTCTCTTGCTTCGGCTCTGTCCCGTAATGCTTGATTTTCCTGTGTCAAGGCGAGTAAAACCTCGTCCTGCTCTCTCTGGTCCTGGAGCAAGGTGTAGATGGTGAAAAATGAGAGAGGGACAAGATTGTCAAAACACTCTCGAAACCATGCCTTATTAAAGGCAATCGCCTAATCAGGCTCATAGCTCAGAGTGCAACCCATTCCATGAGCTCGACAAACTCTCTATGAGCTCTCTCTTATAACTCCGGTGGGGAGGGTAATATCATAGTGCAGTACTAATAACCTCACCAACATATTAAACCCATTGATCTGCTTCATGTCGACACCCATCTCGATATCAGAACCAGGTCGCTTAATGGTATACGGTGAAGAGTTAACAGAGACGTATCCTCATGGATTTCCTCTTAATACGACTCAACATACGAGTCTTGATGCAAACCTCAGGAATATTGAAGCTCCAGGCCGGTCCAGAGCTCTCTGAGAGGCATACATCAGCCTAAACAGGCTTAAGCAGATCTAATCCCAAGTTCAGGATGGTCTAGCCTAACATGGATAAACACGCCATGACCTCAAGTGTGTTGTAGCATAAGCACACACACACCACGACTAAGGTACAGGTTGCCCCAGAGTCGACCTTGGCTAGATGCCAAAGCCATAACGTTACATAGCATGGCACTCTGAACCATGGACCACCATGGATTTACAAGAAATTGGTGCAAAGACTCCACAAACCTACTTGTCCTTAGCTAAAAGCCAAGGCCACGCCACAAGACGCGGCGACAAACAAACTGGCCTTGGCGCCATGAACCATGGCGCCACAACAAGTTGGCCTTGGCCAAAGACCAAGGCCGTGGCGGCATAATTCATGGCGCCATGGAACAAGCGCAAAGCACCTTAGAAATTTGGCCCTGGCCAAAGGCCAAGGCCGTGGCGCCATGAGCCATGGCGCCACTACTATAAACCTAGCGCAAGGTGCTTCAAAGAACTTGGCCTTGGCCAAAGGCCAAGGCCGTGACGCCAAGAGTCGTGGCGCCATAGAACTAGCGCAAAGCGCTTTAAACTTAGCCTTGGCCAAGGGCCAAGGCCGTATCCCCTTGGGCTATGGCGCTATGCACTCCTATGCACTTGCGCCCCATAGGCACTACGATCATATTTGGTCACGCCAGTTAGTCATACGACTCTACTTTACTCAACTCAACTACGCAATATCCGCGTATCACTCGAGACATCAAAAACATCACACGGGGGGATAACTTTAGGGGTATTGGTCTGGCGGTCT
>JAJJMA010145876.1:0-26075 GCA_023529015.1 Papaver nudicaule
TGGCCAGTAGTAGGTATTTGGTTCACTGCTTTAGGTATTAGCACCATGGCTTTCAACTTAAATGGTTTCAATTTTAACCAATCCGTAGTTGACAGTCAAGGTCGTGTAATTAACACTTGGGCTGATATTATCAACCGTGCTAACCTTGGTATGGAAGTTATGCATGAACGTAATGCTCACAACTTCCCTCTAGACCTAGCTGCTATCGAAGCTCCATCCACAAATGGATAAGACTTCTGTCTTAGTGTATATGAAGCGTTGAAGTTGAAGGAGCAATACCAACCCTCTTGATAAATACTTTCAATAAAAGGTACATTTTTTATGGAAAAACAATACTAAAACGAAATGAAGGAGCAATACCGACCCTAATACTTCTTTGTTTTTTATAATACATAATTATGGGAATCCTAATTCCAATAAAACTCTTGAAAAAGGGGGGAGAGGAGGCCCAAGGCCCCTCTCAAATCCCGCTGACCCTAGAGTCAGCGTGTAAAAAAAAAAAAAAAAAAGGGGGAGCCACCGCGGCGGCCCCCTCCCCCCTGCCCACACCCACGTGCACACGCATTTCTAAAAAAAAAACTCTCTTTTAACACACGAACTTGCTCTTGACTGTTAGGGTTGTTAACATCGAGACCTAGTCCTTTACATACCTTTGCTAAAAAAAAGAGAGAGAGAAAAAAAAAAAAAAACTAAAACTCTTGAAGGTTGCCATCACCATCCGAGTGCTTAGTATGAAACATTACTGTTCCACACTAACCAGGGGACTTTCTGTAGATGGTGAAAAAATGAGAGAGGGACAAAATTGTAAAACCACTCTCTAACCAGGCCTAACCTAGGCAATTGCTTATTCAGGCACATCTCTACAGCTCAGAATGCAACCCATTCTACGAGCTGGATAAACTCTCTATGAGTTCTCTCTTATAACCCCTGGTGGAGAGGATGATATCATAGTGCAGTACTGATAATCTCACCAGCATATTAAACCCATTAATCTGCTTCATGTCGACATCGCCTCGAATTCCTCGGCATCAGAACCAGGTCACTATATGGTACATGGTGAAGAGTTAACAGAGACGCATCCTCATGGATTTCCTCTTTATACGACTCAATATTCGATTCTTAATGAAAACCTCAGGAATATCGAAGTTCTAGGCCTGTCCAGAGCTCCCTGAGAAGCATACAACAGCCTAAACAGGCTTAAACAGACCTCATCCCAAACTCAGGATGGTCTAACATACCATGGATAAACACGCCATGACTTCAAGTATGTTGTAGCGTAAGCACGCACACCATAACCAAGGCACAGCCAGCACGCACTAGCTGCAACAAAGTTGACATTGGCCAAATGCCAAAGTCATAACGCCATATAGCATGGCACCACGAACCATGAGCCACCATGAGTTCACGAGAAACTAGCCTCGGCCAAAGTCCAAGGCCGTAGCCCCTTGGGCTATGGCGCCACAAGCCAATGGTGCTATGAACTCCTGGCCTTGGCCAACAGCCAAGGCCACTCCTATACTCGTGTCCTGGAGGCACCACACTCATGTTGGTCATGACAATTAGTCATATGACTCTACTCAGACTCAACTCAACTCAACTACGCAATATCTGCGTATCATTCGAGACATCAAAACATCACACGGGGGGATAACTTTAGGGGTATTGGTCTGGCGGTCTACGACAGTTGAAAGAAACTGATGGAGATAGTGGACAGTTACGAGAAGATGGTGCGAGTGGACATGTTCTACACAACTCAGGCAGTTACAGAAACCAACTCATGTCCTCCACTTCCCCACTCTTCCACGACTTCCACCTTCTCTGTCGAGAGATCAGGGTGAGTTCAAAACTATAAATAGAGGCCTCCTCTATCTTCCAAGGCAGAACATCTCTTCCAGAAACAACCAGATATTCAGAACACCTGAATGAACCAGAGCCTCAGAAGTAAACACGCCTGAGCAACCCAACACCCTTCTTGCCTTGGAGATTTCCAGTCACCTTCACGACGGAGATCTTGAACTCTTACACCCAAAACACATCCTCAACCTCATCTCAAGTTTCTTCGCTGTTTCCCTCCCTAGATCAACCTCTATCCTCTCAGTGACCGAAGCAAGACGTGAACGACCATTGACTTGGTTTAGGCTCGTCTTGTTCGACTTTGATCTCGAGCACTACGAAAGTACCCAGAGACGGTGCATTGTTTTTCCAGGTAAAAACACTTAACCATATACTTTCTTTTCGAGCAGACTAAACCAAATGATGCACAATTCAAGAACACCGCGCTGAAGCATGCACAAGAATTGTTTCATTTGTTTGAAGGAGTATTGTTGGCATCAGAAGATGAATCATTTGTTCCTAATGCTACTGGAATTCTGCATCCCTACCTAGAAACTGAGCAAGAAAATGTCGATGTTGGAGTAGAAAGTGGAACTTCTGATGCTGGAAGAAAGCGAAGCACAACAGATCTTAATGGAGACTCTAATACCAATTCTGCTAGCACACAAAGCACAACGGATACACCAAACAACTCGGGAAAGAGGAAAAGAGAATGTAGAGGGTAAAACACCTTCGGGACATGTGTCAAGATCATAGGGACTTAGCATATCAGAACGATATCGTGGTTGTACTTCGAATAAGGGTCCACAAAGGCACAAATAAAAGCTTGACGAGGGAAATCTTGCACAGATAGTTCGAGGACAAGGATACGTGGTACCGAGGCCAACTTCGGGAAGAACTCACCGAAGGCACCCCCTTACTCGACAAACTCTGACACCTCCACGATCGAGTAGTTTGTCTTATTAGCTGTAATCCACTTCTGACTCGGCCAATATAAGGCGAGCTCGAGAACCATTGTAGGGATTGAAATTTTGGTGTAACCTAAGTCGTGAGAGTGAGATTAGGTTAGTTTCCTCTAACTTCTAAACATCAAATCCATGTACTAATCAGAATAAAATACAATTTATAATTGTGCTCATATTATTATTGTTTCTTATGCTAATTAGCTCCGGTCTTGTTCTTATTCCTTCGTGTTCATGCATGAAACGTATATTTCTACCATGACCATAGTTAAATTAGTAAGATCTGATGGCTGTCGAGTATAAATTGCTTATGCAGATTTTATACTCACACAGTTTGGCGCTAGAAACAGGGACTGATTAAAGCAACTTAGGGTTTGCCTGTGATTCATGGTTTTCAAATTCTTTGGGGAAATTTTTTCTAGGGCTTTTCAAGTTTTTCTTTAAATTTTATATTTATTATGAGCTCCACCACCTTGGGTGTCTAAAGATCTTAAAAGCTTTAGCGTACTCAAGGATTTTTGAGCAAATCATCAACGTGATAAGATCGATGTTTCTTCAAGGAATCCAAGCTTTGAAGCACAGAGATCCAGCCAAGAGCACAAAATTTTTTCCAGAAGAAATACAATAGAACCTCGGCAAAATCTAGAGGAAATTTAGCTTTCACTTTGGGATCTGTCATTGTAATTTCCAAGAAATACCCCTAAAAATCTTGCGTACAATTTTTGTTGTGAAACACAATATAGGGCTATTTTAGGGTTTGTACACAGTATATATATCTGGAAACAGGCCTTGCAGCTTTCCTAAGAGTCCAGATTCGAGAAAAACTAACAGCTTACCAAGACCTCCATGTTTGGAAGGTAGATTTGGATAAGCCAAAAAAAAAAAAAAAACTGCTAGGATCTGGATAGTACACGAATAATCAATCCTGAAATCTCGCACGACAGAATCTGTTACATTTATTAGGGTACATGTCAGACTTAGTACACTGTTATTTTTACCTGCAAAAACAATGTACCGTCTCTGGGTACTTTCGTAGTGCTCGGAGATCAAAGTCGAACAAGGCAAGCCTAAACCAAGGATGGTCGTTCCCACCTTGCTTCGGTCACAGAGAGGATAGAGGTTGGTCTAGGGAGGGAAACAGCGAAGAAACTTGAGATCAGGTTGAAGATGAGTTTTTGGGTGTTTGAGTTCAAGATTTCCGTCGTGAAGTCGACTGGAAATCTCCAAGGACTAGAACGAGTTTAGATTCGCAGGTGTTTTCTCTGAGGCTCTGCGTGTTTTCTGGATGTTCTCGGTGTTCTGAACATTCTGCCTTGGAAGATAGAGGAAGCCTCTCTTTATAGTTTGAACTCACCCTGATCTCTCGACAGAGAAGGTGGAAGTCGTGGAAGAGTGGAGGAGTGGAGGACATGCGTTAGTTTCCGTAACTGCCTGAGTCGTGTGGAACATGCCCACTCGTGCCATCTTCCCTTAACTTCCCACTATCTCCATCAGTTTCTTTCAACTGCCGTAGACCGCCAGACCAATACCCCTAAAGTTATCCCCCCGTGTGATGTTTTGATATCTCGAGCGAGTAGTACGCGGCTATCGCGTAGTTGAGTTGGGTTGTACGACTGATTGTCGTGACCAACGTTGCGTGATGTCGAGTGGCCTTGGTCTTTGGCCAAGGCCGGAAGTGCTTGATTGCGCTTTGGCACTAATTATGGCGGCGCCATGGCTCATGGCGCCACAGCCTTGGCCCTTGGCCAAGGTTAGATAGGAACACGCCTTGGCCCTTGGCCAAGGTTAGTTTAGAATGCGCTTTTAGCGCTTGTCGTGGTGGCGCCATGGCTCATGGCGCCACGGTTTTTGGCTCTTGGCCAGTTCTGGGACGCGCCTTTGGCGCTAATCGTGGAGGCGCCATGGTTTTTGGCCCTTGGCCAGTTCTTATTCATTGTGGCGCCATGGAGTATGGCGCCACGGCATTGGCCTGTGGCCAATGCCTATTTATTGTGGCTCCATGGAGTATGGCGCCACAGCCTTGGCTTGTGGCCAAAGCCTAGCCTGCTTCTGGCTATTTTTGTTATGGCCTTGGCCTTTGGCCAAGGTCAAGTGGATTTGTGGCACCTTGTGCCATGGTCTTGGCCTCTTGGCTAAGGCTGATTTCTTGTGGATCTATGTTTTCCATGGCTTGTGGTGCCATGGTATGTGGCGTTTATGGCTTTGGCATCTGGCCAAGTTCGACTTTGGGCATCCTGTGCCTTAGTCGTGGTGTGAGTGCTTATGCTACAACACACTCGAGGTCATGGCATGTTTATCCATGGTATGCTAGACCTTCCTGAATTTGGGGATTAAGTCCGCTTAGGCCTATTTAGGCTGGTGTATGCTTCTCAGAGAGCTCGGACCGGCCTAGAGCTTCGATATTTCTGAGGTTTGCACCAAGACTCGTGTATTGAGTCGTATTTTAAGAGGAAATCCGTGAGGATACGTCTCTGTTGATCTTTCACCGTGTACCATCAAGCGAGGTCTGGCTCTGAGCTGATCGATGGGTTTAATATGTTGGTGAGATCGTTAGTACTGCGCTATGATATTACCCTCTCCACCGGGGTTATAAGAGAGAGCTCATAGATAGTTTGTTCGGCTCATGGAATGCATTGCATTCTGAGCTATAGAGATGAGCCTGAATAGGCGACTGCCTTTAATAAGACATGGTTCCGAGAGTGTTTTGACAATCTTGTCCCTCTCTCATTTTTCACCATCTACAACTGCACCAGCCGCCTTGGACCTCACGGGTTTTTTGCTTTTTACAGGTCACTATCAGCATGACTTCGAAATCTGACCAACTGCCAAAACAAAGAGTAGGCTCGTCGAGGCATGGGACGGGCTCTTCGAGGCACAACACAAGATTTTTAACTAGCAAAGGACTCTCGCCGGAGGTAGCAGCAAGCACAGTCCAACACAGGGAACGTGTAAACGAGGAAGAAGTACAAATAGAGGACCTAGGACCAGATGGGGAAGGATTCCCAGTAGGTGGCGAACTGCCTCAGCTGCAAATTCAAGAGGAAGATGGGGAAAACAATGAAGACGAAGGCGAAGACGTCATCCCGAATGAAGTGCTGCCAACGCATCAACCCACTGAAGAAGAAACTACAAGGGCTGCACAATTCAGAAAGCTAATCCAAAAGAACAAGAAAATAAGGAAACTAAAAGCAATTAGCTGAGGCAAATAAGAAAGTTGAGGAGAAGTCTGCATCGAATTACAGAGGAACAGTGAGGGACACTCTCACCCACACTCGGTATCACGATCCAGGGAGCACTCGGTATCGAGAAGCAACACCAAATTCAAGGGAGACCCCAAGGACCCAGAGATAGTGATCTCGAGCAGGAGAACTGAACCCAGTATACGACCTAAAGGCAATAAAATACACTTGGTATACTAAAATGAGCAGGAGAGGAAAGAGGCTGAGACACAAGCATTACAGCAAGTCATGATAGAGCAAATCAAAACGCTTCGCGCAGAACTCTTCGACAACAGGATTCAATCTACGGATAAGGTAAAACTGACTCAAGCAATTAATGACGTCAAACGTTCGCCACTGAGTCCCGAACTTCTTGCCAAGGCAATACCAGTAAAGTGCACCATGCCAGTTTTTACATCAATCTTCGACGGGGCAGGGGACCCGACTCTGCACATCAAAATGTACATGCGAGTATTTCTTGCTTGGGCTGACAGAGACGAGGTGCTTTGCAAATATTTCCCTTCCAGTTTGAAAGGAGAAGCCTTGGCCTGGTACGACAACCTGAAAGCTAGCTCGATCTCGTCCTTCGAAGAGCTATTTAAAGTATTCATACTTCATTTTCTTTACAACAACTCATCGAAGCCAGGAGTGGAGAAATTGTTCAGCATTAGGGTCAAACCCGAAGAATCAATTAAAAGCTTGACAGACAGGTGGACTGCCCAGTGTGTGGAAGTCGGAAATGGAGCCTCAGAGAAAGACAAGGAGTGAGCATATCTAAACGCGCTCGACAAGAATCATCCGTTGTACGACAGGCTTTTCTCCAAGAATGTAGAGACGCTGCAAGACCTTAGGAAATATCAAAAGGAGCGGATCACACTGGAGGAAATCAAGGAGCAAGCAACTCAAGGAAAAGAAACCATCTCGAAACAAGTGCACTCCATAAACAACTTATCACTTGAAGAGCGAGATCACGCCATGGGCAATCAAGCAGGAGACTTTTCAAAAAGAAAAAGGCAAAACAATAACGGGAGATACGGAAACAAAGGCAAATTTGGTGATGGGAGATATCATGATAATAGAAAATACAACGACAGCAGGGGACCTGACTCTCGGGGAGAATTCGAAGGCAATAGCACTCAAAGAGGACATGAGGGAGGCAGAAAGTTCGGTGTGCCAAGATCGGGATTTCCCGCATTTCAAGACAGAAAGCTGCCAAAGCTGTGTGTTACCATTGAGGACGCTCTCCGAAGCATCGATCAATCCGAACTAGCAAGCGAGACGAGATACCCAAGGAGCAGGGGAAACCAACCGAAGCATACTCGAAACTCGAGAGACTACTGCCAATTCCACAAGTTCTATGGACACACAACAGAGGACTGTGTCACGGCGCAGGACCAGATTCACTTCTTCATTTCAAAAGGAAAATTCAAGCACTTCATAGAACTACCAAAACCTCCTCCCAGCCAGCCACAACCAAAAGAAGAAAAACAAGAGGCGTATGTAATAACAATCGACCGAGACATCCCGAGGTTCAACGACTGCAATTCAATAGTTCATGCCCACATCTGCTGGCAAAGCTTCGAAGGTATCCATTCAGGGAGAATTCACAAAAGAGACTTTGAAGGAAAAGAGATATTGAGTGTAGCAGTGAAAGGACACCTGGAAGAGTGGCAGAAGCAGCCAGTTTTCTTTTCGGCAACAGATATCCCCGACAAATGAAGGTTGCACAATGATCCTTTGGTCATCGCACTGCATATCGAGGAGATGGCGATGCCTAGAATATTGGTAGACCTGGGAAGCTCTGTGGACATACTTTTTGGGAGAACATATGATAAGCTGTTTGGAAAGAATTTCGCTCTGGTACCCTCCTCGTACAATGTCTATGGTTTCAATGGAAAGCCCTAGATGCCCAGGGGAGAACTATCGTTAATGATCCACGTAGGAAAGCCGGACCAACTAACATTGTGTGGTTGACATAGACTCTCCTTATAATGCCATTATGGGAAGACCCTGGCTACATAACATCATGGGAGTAGCCTCCACATTACACAGAAGAATCTGATTCCCAACACCTCTTGGAATCGCGGAAATATTAGGTGATCCAACTGAAGTTCGTGTATGCAACGAAATTGATGTTCAAGCGAGGGAGCATCTGAGGCAGGATTCCCCAAACCAAGCAAAACACCCGAAGATAACATAGTCCTGCATAAGAGAATTTATAGCCGGAGTCGAGGCTGGAATGGCTGTCACCACCATGGGAAGTCCCACAGCATGCAAGCAAGGCACTCGACCTATCAACAAAGAAAATGGTCCATGCCCCCAAAAACAGAGAGCAATTCCTTGTGGCAAGCAGCAAGGTATCAACGCCGAGAAAATCAACCAACAAGCCGAGCTCAAGCAGCATTGAAAAGGATACTCTGGAGGAAAAATTCTGGGTTGGACCATATGTGATCGAAAAGGCACTCGGAAACGACACTTACAGACTAGTCAATCTCGAAGGACAACAACTCAGCACCCCGGTCGAGGGAAAAAACCTGAAACACCTTAACTAGAACCTTATATGTAAGCAATACATAAAGGAAGCAGCTTGGCCTGTTGTAGTTTTTAAACAAAAAATATGGCACTCCTCGATGCACTATGCTATGATTCAAACTCCAGATCCTACTCAACTAGGCAGAAGTCCTACCCGAATAGGCAAAATCTCTAAAGGCTTTTACGCCATACAAAGCAAATAGGCCACGACGCCATATCTCCCCTAGTGCCTTGACGCAATTAAAAGGCCTTGACGCCCAGATGCCAAAAATAAAAAGACCTCGAATAGCAGGCACAGAGATGATGTTCATATATGTCGTAAGGGCCCTACGAGTTATATGACACAGTCCTCTACCCACAAGACACCCCGTTAGCGGTGGGTTCTTTGCATCTAGGCTACATAAGCTAATGACGCATTTGGACCCACTACCACACGACCATGAGGACCTCTCTTTCTGAGGCGTCGAGGGGACGATAAATGGGATTAACATCTACCTTTAAAGGTGGATGGAACCCCGAGGTAGCCAATTTGCTTACATTCACGGGAATGATAAGCGAATTACGCAGCCGAGGGACCTCCTCCAAAAATCCAAACATAGCCTCGAGGAGGGGCTGCCGAGAAACAGAGGGGTCGAATTCTAGGCCGCGATAGGAGAATAGTACCATGTCTAAGCTCCAGCCTTGACCGGCCCCCATTGTGTTACTTTATTATCGAGGAAAAAGCATAGCAGTTACCCACCATAAGTTCCCTACTTTACTTGGGATAAATGGGTTATTAGAACACCACCATGTTCTCTCAGAGGATACCTAGTATCCTCGTTACCCACCCAATATACTGAGGCAAAACGGGTACCTATGGCTTCGATAGCCAATGTTTTCTTTAAAACAGGTAAGTAGCTAAAAGCCTTTGGGAAGGGTGATCCGTAAGCCCCCACTAGCTTGGTTTACTATCTCCCACATCGAAGTAAGCCCCGGAGTTGCACCTCAAGTAACCCAAGAAGCTCAGAATATTGCGGGGTGAACTTCGTGCCTGATCACAAAGTTCCCACGGGAAGCATAAAGCAAAAAGATAAAAACTTTATCTAAACAAAAACTTTCTTTCTATATATTCAAAATATCACACAGGCATAAAATATGAGAAGCAAGTGGCAAAGGAAGTCTATCCAGGAAACAGAGACAAAAACAAAAAGACTCGCTGCTACATCTTGGGAGAAACTTCACCAGGCAACGCATCATGGCGAGGGGTGGGATCCCCAAAAACCTTCATCTCATCCCAGAGCCCTTTTTAATTTTCCAAGTCCTCTTCATAGGTTCGAAAGCTGGAGTGATCTTGCCTTGAATGAATGATTTCCCTCTTGGGTTCAGCCTTCTCCTCACCCTCTTCGTCGTTATACGTTGCTGAAGACTCTCGAACAAATAGTTGCTCCCCTTATCAAAACCAACACCCGTACCACCACCAGTGTTCCCTTCTTTGAAATCCCCAAGATCCTGTGCAGCATCACCGGCTACGCTGCTCATTTCTGCTTTAGTATCATCCTTGCGACCATCTTTCGAACCACCCTCGGGATCATCTTTCGGATAACCTTCGGAACAATCACCAGCACCTTCCGAGTTGCCATCATCAGAATCACCATCATTATCACCATTCTCGTTCCCAGAACCTTGGTCTTCGGAAACCTTCCTTAGTACCCCTCTCCTTTGTAAATTATTCCTAGCCAACCTTACAAAAACTTCGTGAGGAAGCATATCCACGTCACCAGGGAGTACCACGTCAGAATCACCTGCACCAACAACCCCATAGGTAGGAGGCTCAATACCAATAGCTCTGAAAAGAGACCGACCGTGTTTCCGACAAGCCATACTCGTAGCAAGGGCAGTAGTTAATGCTGACCGAGTAAGAAGTTCCTCAGCAGCTTGTCCATGTCTTAATTGGGGGTGGACGAGGGCGAAAGCATTAACAATATTTCTCAAGTTTTCCTGACACTTAAGGCGGAAATTTCGCTCGGTAGTTACTTCTTCAACACTTCTCTCTACGTCCTCTGAACGACGCTTACGTTCGAGCTCCAGCTCTCGGGAATGTCTATTCATATCGGCAGTACGACGCTGACGTTCCTCAGACAACTCCTTCGATAGTTTCTCAGCTCTCCTCTCGAACTCCAACTTTTGGTCCAATTCAAGCAACAATTGATTGGCAGCGTCATCCCTCGCAGCTTCAGCATCGACAACCTTCTTTAACAAATTAGCAAAAACAAAATAGACACAGGTGAAGGAAATGGCAAACCCAAAGCAACATATCAAACAAGGTAATTCAGGGAAGATACCCTACTTTCTTTAACAACCATGTAGTCAGTAACCTCATGTTGACTGGTAAAACGAGGTTGGGCTGCTCTTTTTCTAACATCTTCAGAAGAGACCCATCCTCGCTTAGCAAGTTCTAGTCGATATTCATTGACCATTCGAGAAAGGTGGTCTTTCGAAGTTCTAGCCTTCGCAAGATCCATGCTTATATCGTTACAACCCTTCTTCAAACCGTCATTCTCCGAAACTAGCTCCTTGTTGACGTTCTTCAAAGCTGCCATTTGAACCCTTAAATTCTTGATATCCTGCTCTAAATTTTCAATCACCAGCCTGCCAGATGCGCGAATTGACCTCTCCTTACAAGCAGAGTCTCGCTCTCGTGCCAAGCGAGCTAAATCCAGCTGGAAAAAATGTTTTTCTCGAGCACTAATCTCGTTCTTATTTCTCTCTTCCTCAAGTAAACGCTCGATTTTCATCCTTCTTCTCTTCTCCTCGGTAAAGAGATTATCAGCCTCGAGTCTTTTCTTCTTATAATAGTCCTGATTGTCCCAGAATTTATTCCTTTCTTTCACAAGCTTCTCGATTTCACCGCGATGACTCCCATCACCAGAGGCAGTACGAGGAGACTTATGACCCTCTCGGGGATTACCTAGAGACAGTTTAGCTTCGCAGAGTTTTTTCTCTCCTTCCTCTAATTCACATTTTTACAAAGCAACGATAACAGAAATTTTCTCAGCATACAGTCACAAAGAACAGTGCAATCATAAGATAACAAATTCATACCTATTAAATTCTTCCTTTCACGCGCACTACGAGTCTTTTCTGCAGCAAGCTCTTCTTACATTAGGAGAAACTTTCGCTCAAAATACTCAGCCTAACCAAACAAGTCAAAGGAATAAGCCAAGAGGCCAGAGTCATGGTGATCTCCCTATCAAATATGCAAAAACATACCAATACTTAGCCGAACTCAAAAGTATGACGACTTACACGCCAAGAAAAATCAACTCACCATTTGAAGCATAGCCAGATTCTCTTCGTAAGACAAAGGCGGATGGCGATGATCATATTCCATTCTGAGGCGGTCACCTCCAACCACATCGCCAAGCTTTTTGCAGAACTCAGGGTCTAAAGGATAATTTAGTGGATCAGAGGCATGGGATTTGAAACGGGATGAAACTTCCATGCAAAGGTCACTGGGATTATAATTCTCAAAAAGCACCTTCTTAAATCTTTTGGTAGTATACGAGGATAACTAAGAACTAGGTCCTTCGAAGAATCTATGCTAACAGTTGAGCCATCCTTTCGAGGATGAAGGACATCGACCACAGGAACAACTTTCCTCGGGGGAACTACTGGAGCTTCGACTGAGGCAGTGGTCGCTGCAGCAGTAATAACCATGGCCGAGGCAGAGGCAACAGAAGCAAAGGCAGGCACACTCGACGTAACGACATTCGACACACTAGTACCAGCCTCCTCGGTAGCTTTAATGATGGGTGGCATATCAACAACCTTCGGCGGTAACGACTCATCAGCGACATTCACTATTGTCTTTTCCTCCAAAGGCTTCGTAGATACCTCATGTTGATTCGACAAAGTCGACTTGGTGGATTTCTTAAACACAAACTTCTTGCGAGGCCTACCAACCTCTGCCCCTTCCCCAAACTCAAAACCCACCAACTCATCGTTCAAACTCAAATCAGAAACAACTTTCCCCTGCAGAAGAGGATCCGTGTTTCTCAGGGAGCAAATATTCATACTCCAAAAAACAAAATCATACCTCAAGGCATTATTTGTTACCTGTTTTATAGTCTCCTCATCTGCACGAGGACGCTTTAGGTTACTCGAAGCATCCGCAGAAACACCTTTACATTTCCTTAAAACTTGGCGAGACAGCTCTTTCTCCTCGTCAGAAAAATTGATAGTAAACATATGCTCAGTTGAGAATTCATGACCTACTTCGAACTGAGTCCGAGGAAAGAAGCGTCCTGCATCTTTCCAGCCTCGGAGAATGGGACCCTCCAACAGTAGAGGCTCCGAGTAGCAGTCTTCGTCCATGGAGTAGTCTAGAGACCCTGGAATTATATTCACGCTCCCTTTCACAGTTCGAAAACAAACACCCCAAGGGGCAAACTCATTATCTAGCGTTAAAAATGGCTCATAGTGATGAAAGAATTTTTCGGCGGTAAAATAAAACTTCGCCGTGGAGCCAGCCTCGGAATTATCTTCGGAGCGGGAAATCCATTGATTAATAAGATGAATCGAACTGCAAGTAAGTTGCATTATCCCCCGAGGACTAGGAAGGGAGCAGAGTATCTTGAGAAACAAAGGGTTGGAGGACCGATAGAAAGGAGGAATCAACCCAGCAGTAATCTGATTGAACGTAACCAAGAGTTTACCCTCGTTGCACTTAAACCCCTCAACCAGTTCTGGAGTCATCCGGCTACCGGGAGCACCAACGACCTTTATGTTAAAAGAATCTGATTTAAAGCCTAAATTCTTCATCATTGAGACGAGAACATCGACTTTGGCAGGAGATGCCATGAAAAGGGAAACGGAAAGAAGAGAAGAAAGACTTGTCGGCGCCGGAAGTTGCAGAAATAAGATCGATCAAGGGCATGTGAGGTGGTAAAAAAGGAAAAGAAGTTGTCTTTAAGAGACAATAGGCAGATTAAAACAAAGGGTACCAACAGAAAACACCTGAGAAGCACCCAGCCAGAAGATATAATTTCAAGGTTCTCGGAGGATAGGATGCCGGAGTTGTGGAAGAGAGTGCGAAAGGGCTAAAACCTTTTAGAGGGAGAAAATAAAACTTAAATAGTAGAGGGAAACCGACGCTACCAGTTTGAAGGTCAAAAGTTAGTTAAAATTTCGGGAACATGCAGAACGTGTCATAAAACGTCACACTTGGCGGCTAGTGGGGCAGAAGGAGAGCAGAGGATACCGAAAAATAATTTCCTTCCCAAGCATCTTCGATACAAGGAAAGGAAAGAGGCAAACTGTAGAGGGTAAAACACCTTCGGGACACGTGTCAAGATCAGAGGGACTTAGCATATCAGAACGATATCGTGGTTGTACTTCGAATAAAGGTCCACAAAGGCACAAATAAAAGCTTGACGAGGGAAGTCTTGCACAGATAGTTCGAGGACAAGGATACGTGGTACCGAGGCCAACTTTGGAAAGAACTCACTGAAGGCACCGCCTTACTCGACAAACTCTGACACCTCCACGATCGAGTAGTTTGTCTTATTAGCTGTAATCCACTTCTGACTCGGGTTATATAAGGCGAGCTCGAGAACCATTGTAGGGGTTGGAATTTTGGTGTAACCTAAGTCGTGAGAGTGAGATTAGGTTAGTTTCTCCTCTAACTTCTAAACATCAAATTCATGTACTAATCAGAATGAAATACAATTTATAGTTGTGCTCATATTATTATTGTTTCTTATGCTAATTAGCTTCGGTCTTGTTCTTATTCCTTCGTGTCCATGCATGAAACGTATATTGCTACCATGACCATAGTTAAATTAGTAAGATCTGATGGCTGTCGAGTATAAAGTGCTTATGCAGATTTTATACTCACACAGAGAAGTTGCTAAAGATAGTGATGCAAAACTTGATGATGTTGTGGAGTTCGTATGAACAGTTTGAGTTTTACAAGAAATTGAAGGAAGAAAAGAAATTTGAGCGTGAGGCTAAGAAACAATTAGATTTGGCTGAAAGGGATGCTTATTCTCTCCAAGCATGCATGGGTTACATCAATAGTGTGAAAATGTCAGGGTCACTTAAGTTAGAAATGGAAGATTATAGTGTCGCAGTGGTAAAACTTGCTCAAAGTTTTGACATGAGAAAGACCTTCATCATGCTGGGAGAGCTAAATGAAAAGGCACAATTCATTTGCGGATTGGCACGCTAAGGCTGAAATATTATATGGATTTGCAGTTCTTTTTAGTTCCTTTATTTTTTATTTCTTGGAGGAACATTAAATACTCCGTTCTCTTAGATTTGATACAGTATCTGCCCATTTTGATAATACACAGAATTATTTAAATCTTGAATATTGAAATATTATATGGGTTTTTTCTATATATTCAACATTTCTCTTTAGTTAATGAATTTACTCTGTTCTTTCAGTTTTTCTTGCAGAATCACTGTTATGCTTTATTCGTTTGCCATGCTTAGTTATTGGGAGTTATATATTGTACTTGTTTCCGTTTGTGACTGTTCTATACTGTACTTGTTTCCATTTATGCTTGTTTACGACTGTTATGCTTGTGCTTGAATTGCTTATGTCAGTGCTTATTCCTGGTGTTTTCTTTTGGTCTTTGGATACCTGACATATTTCAGTGATGTTATAGAAAAAAATGAAGGCATTCTAGTTGATGTTGTTGAACATGTTGTTGCTCGTGATAGTTTTAAAGGACAGACAACAAAGAAAGAGAGTTCGAGAAAAGTTGTGTACCTCATCTCTTACAGGAAAATTGTACATGCGAGAACTGTTAGAAGGTGACATATTTCTTGTAGATTTGAACTGTTTCATGACCTGCTTGGTGCTTCGTAGTAATTCTATCTGCTGGCTTTGCTTAGCCCATATCACTTGATTTGGCTGAAAACTCATTGAATAGAATCTTTAGTTATTGATTCATTTGTGAGGCGCAAGTTTCTTCCTATACCAATAGGAACCTTTGGTGAATTACAATTGCCAGCAAAACTTAATGTGTTTGCATTGTGAACTTAAAGTTGACTTTATAACTTTTTCTACGTACATGTTTTAGTCATTCCTAGAATTTGCTAGGGCCAACTGATTTTTTTAACGAAATTTGATTACTGAATTTGCGTACGGTTCATGTTTTCTCTGTGTGATGTACGGTTCATGTTTTTATGTACCGTTAGTTAATGTTTTTTCCTTTGCTCTAATATCACTTCCTTTTGCAGACAAATACTACCTGTGTGATGCACACTCTCCGCTTAGAAATGTGATTGAAAGGGCTTTCGATGTTTTGAAGGTTAGATTTTCAATACTTGAAAAAAGCCAAGGTACAGTTTTACCACCCCAGAAATATTTTGGTTGTCGCAGCCATGGCTATACACAATTTCCTTAGACGTATTAGGTTGAATGATGAACTATTTCTGCGGTTTGAAGATGTTTGGTTGGAAATTAACAATGCCATTGCAATGGATAGTGAAAACGCAACATCAGCTACACAACATGTCTTTAGATCACAAGATCAAGCTTTCATGCATGAGTTACGAGGCAAGGTTACTAATGAATTAGATCTGCTTGTAAGGGTCTAAAATGGTGGTGGTGTATCGCGAATGAGTTGATGGTGGAAGTGCAGGTGTGGATGAAGGTCTTTTTTGTTGGTGGTGTTACTGGTGGTGGGAAGTGCAGGTGTGAATGAAGGTCCTCTTTGTTGCTGGTGTTATAATTTGTTTTCAAATTTTTAAATTTCAAGTCTAAACGGTCGATAATTTGAATTTTGGAATTTTGTACCGGTCTGTATTCAAAATGAGTTTAGGACGAAATTGTCTTTTTTTTAATTTCTTTAAGGGTAAAATGAAAAATATTCTGAGTTTTATATAATTCAAATTTTCAAATAGAGTTATCATGTAGAGGAAAAACAAACATGAAATCGACACTAAATAGATATAGAGGTAACCTCTATGTTGAGCCCTCTACAAATGTAGAGCCAAAAACAAATATGTAAGTAATGGCATCACTTTAAGCTTAGATTTTAAGAGCTTGGACCTTGGAATAGCTAGACCATTGGTGAAAACATCAGCTATTTGATCGATAGTGGCAACATATGAGACATGAGAGGAGTGATTCTGAACAAGCTCGTGCATGCCAATAGCACAATGTTTCATCCAATCATTCTAACGATATTGACGTAAAAGTTTCTGAATTTTTTTGATAAAATTATCAAATTTGATCTTAGACGAAAAATCGTCATATCTCTCGATTTGAGTTCTTGCTCCGGTCTTAAAACTGATCTGAGATCACAGTCATATGTCTTAATCTCTTTTACCCATTCAATCTTTTTGAATCTGATTTACTTTTAGATTTTAACCTAATCGGAACCTTCTGTCTAATTTTGGAGTTGCTGAGGGTTCCAACTAACATTTCAGGTGGGATAGTGTAACGACCCGTCCCTTCACCGATACTGTCTCCACTTAACCACTGGGGACATCCGACAGTGTGGGTTATATTCCATTCGCCGAACCCTACCTGCCGAATAGGGGTATTATAATATCTGTAACGACCCACCCTTCCACCAATACTGTCCCCACTTAGCCACTACGTTTATCCGGCAGTGTGGGGTTTTCAACGGGCACCGCTGCGGGCATCCAACAGTAGCTTCCCGGGAGGTCACATATCCTTGGACTACTCCCGCCCGAGCACGCTTAACTGCAGATTTTTTCCAACTTCTGAGTTAATTATGCTTGAAAAGGCCTCGGTGTTTGGAAAGGAAAAACCATTACGTATATTCCATTCGGCGAACCCTACCTGCCGAATTGGGGTATTACAATACCACCACCTTTAAATTGGAGATGTCCTCGGCTCTGGAATATATTTTTCAAGCCCAGATCTCTGACGTTCCCTGCCCCTCATGAAACGAGCTACCTGGACCAACCCCTCTAGCGTACTCTCTCACCCTCGACAGGTGAACCGTCGTCGGCTCTGATACCATCTGTAACGACCCTTCCCTTCACCGATATTGTCTCCACTTAACCACTGTGGCCATCTGACAGTGTGGGGTTTTCAACGGGTACCGCTGCGGTTAATCGACATCAGCTTCTCGGGAGGTCACCCATCCTTGGACTACTCCCGCCCGAGTTTTTCCAACTGATGAGTTATTATGCTTGAAAAGGACTCGGTGTTATGGGGACAAACCAATACTTATATTCCATTCGGCGAACCCTACCTGTCGAATAGGGGTATTACAATACCGCCACCTTTAAATTGGAGTTATCCCCGGCTCCGGAATATATATTTTAAACCCAGACCTCCGACGTTCCCTATCCCTCATGAGACGAGCTACCTGGAACCAACCCCTCCAGCGTACACTCTCACCCTCGACAGGTGAACCGTCGTCGGCTCTGATACCATCTGTAACGACCCGCCCCTCCACCGATATTGTCTCCACTTAGCCATTGTGGTTATCCGGCAGTGTGGGGTTTTCAACGGGCACCGCTGCGGGCATCCAACAGTAGCTTCCCGGGAGATCACCCATCCTTGGACTACTCCCGCCCGAGCACGCTTAACTGCAGTGTTTTCCCAACTTCTGAGTTAATTATGCTTGAAAAAGCCTCGGTGTTAGGAAAGGAGAAACCATTACATATATTCCATCCGGCAAACCCTACCTGCCGAATCGGGGTATTACAGATAGGGTCTTCTTCTTCTCGTGAGGGCTAGTCTAAAGCTACAAAACAGAGTGAGTCGAAAATTATCGAAGAGAAAAATGGAGATGATGAGAAAATGGAGAGAGGTTTGTTCATTAGAATGATTTAGTCATTGTTGTTTATTCGAGCTCCATGTTCAAATTCAGACACGTGTAATGTCACTAAATGGACGTTAGGGAAACTTTTGCCATTGTTATCATTGATATGACTAATAAGGAAAAAAACATAAGTTCGGTCTCGGAAATCGGTATATAACTTAGTTAGTCACGAGCTAGCCTGGCAGTCAACGACAGGTCTAGGTATCATCCCTTTAATATTTGAAATATTTGGTACCAAACTATGGTGTTGGTCATCTGCCAACGACCATCGCCTAAATAGCGCATAAAACAATCAAATTCATTATCATATATATAATATATATTCAAACTCTAGCTAATAAAACAGGTGGAGGACCCCAAATTTCTTGATGAAGTAACTCCAAAGGAGTAAAAGATACAAAATTAGGCAATTAAAAAAGGTTTCTCATAACTTGCAAGCTTATATTCAATACAAATGCTTAAAAATCATACAAGATAACTGCATATATGTACAAATTTTATTCATGGACTGAAACGAAGCGTGAGGCAATCTTGTACGGAAAATTCAATTAAAGGATGGACATATGACAGAGTTATAGGTGCATTACTTTCACTGGTTTTATACTCAAATTTTTTTTTTTGGTGTTAGATTTCATATCATTATTCTTTAATTTTGTTTGTTTTTGAATTCTTTAGGAGTTTTAAGGCTCATCCAACAAAAATGGGGAAAAAATAGTTTATTACGACATGAAATGTACAATCAAGTGAAATATGGGTAAATACCAAGCTACACGAATCTTAATCTAAAGCATTTTACTCCTATCATCAAGAGAATTTTAAGACGAATCTTACCGAGAAAGAATAAAGTCATTCTGAGGTTGGATATGAAGGAGTTACGGACAAAACAGTCATGAAGAGAAGACGACCGGTCAGTCATGACCGAGCCTGCACAGTACAAAAATTCGAGTTTCATATTTGCAGCATATTTTGGTTATTGGACGACTGTTTTGCGCATAATTTGAGGCATGGGTTCCTCTACACCTGGGCAATTATACATACAATTCCAAGGAATTAGAACATTTGTTTTTATCAAGCTTTTTAGAAGAAATGAAGCTACTAATTTTGTGGAATTTCTATAAGTTTCTAAAATTTGCTTCATTTTTGTTCTTTAATTAATCCATGGATTTAGGAAAGCCATGGATACTATATATTGCTCAAGGATGTAGTCTGGTATCACAAACATGTTATTGGGTTAACATATTCAGTAACCCTTGCTACGCACCGGGTTTCCGCTTTCTGCGTTGCTTGATTTTTTAACACCCACCAACATATTTTTCTTTTCTCAATTTTATTCCCTTGCCAGGCTTACAGCTTTAATTATGATGACAGTTATCCTTCCTTTTAACTGAGATAGTCACCGCACCAACATATTTTGCTCGATGACGAAACAAATCCGTGATGCAGATATCCTAAACTAAAATAAGATAATCGATGAATGAATATACTTTCATTTAGTTGAAGAAAAAATGATTTTAATCAAATTACTATGAATGAACATACTAACCTGTTTGCACTACTTGCGCTTTTGTCTCGAATCCCTTAGTTTAAAACATGTGGTTCTTCCCGAAAGAATGCTCCACAATGTACAGGGGTTGATATTGTAGATAAATAGACAACCACAAATGCTCCACAATGTACAGGGGTTGATATTGTAGATAAATGGACAACCACAATAATCATTGATGAACATAAACACTTACGACCATGATAAAAGCCCCAACACACCGGATGATTAAAATTGATATTTTTTACATAAAATAAATTGAACTACATAAACACCATGGGAATCTGTTACTGATAAAAGATATGTACTACTAATTTTGTGCTTGAGTAGGAAAAACCCTTAGAAGAATTAAAGTATTCTTGGAAGAGTGAAAAAACCTTTCAAGTTTCCTAAAAACAGAAAAGACTTAAAGTAAAAAAGACCGTCATTTCCATTGAATTAGACACTCCTAACTGGTTTTCTCGCCTTGGTAGTGATTTGTACTGGTGCTAAAGTTTTCTCTGTCGTCTCGTGTAGCGTTTGGTGGTTTTCCATTAGGATGGGCTCTCTTTCTCCCCCCGCACCATTCTGGGACTGTCATTTCCATTGAATTCTAGTTCTTTGGCATTCTTTGATTGTGTCTCCTTGTTATCCCTAGCCGCATTCTTGTTACCCACATTTCCTTTGAATTTTTCTTCTTCGGTGTCATTGGATTGGCCCTGCTCGATATCCTGTATAAGATATATAGTCAGTATAACGCTATCTATAAATTAAGTAAATTCATGAAGATCTTACTACATGTTCCATCTCTTGCAACATATGCTTGTTCTCCAGTTCGATGCTCACAGGATAAATCCTATATATTGTGAACATTTTGTTACCCAAAGCCCGGGGATTGATTTTGATGTGGAATACATATGACGTGTTATTAACCCACACTTTCAACCATAGGTTGTATGCTAAGTCAGACAAACAAAAATGTGTATTCGTGGTGATGTATAGTAATAATGTATTTCAAGTAATTATAAAAAAATAAAAAATCTTCTCCACTGCAGAATTCTCTTCTTAGACAATCAAATTTGGTATTATACTGTAAAATTTATAGAGTTGACATTATAATTCTAAACTAAACAGTATAAATCTGAATGATGGGGTTAGATGATGCATAAATGACATAACCTGAAAGTCGAAAGCCTAAAACTAACGCCAAGTTACACCGGTTATTAGGACATGATAACCAATTTCATACGTACTTTCGAACATCCTAAAGTTTCATCACCACAAAGTGTAGGCTTGTCTCTAGCCGACAACAGCCAGAACTAATTAATTTTTTGGTGCCACCAAATCAGTTCCTACAAACTTAAGCATATCCTGCATGCATTATGACGATCAGAGTTAAGAATAACAGTTAAAAAATCAGTTAACAAATTTGCTCCACCAAAAAGATGAATTACAACGCCAAAAAATATATATAGGGTGAAAGCATATAAAAATCAATTGACATGAACATGCGCAAATCCCCTCAAGTCATTTTGTTCCATAAACAAAGTTCAGGTAAAATTACCAAATATATCTCCAGTTAAGAAAAAAAGGAAAAAGTTTTGCGTGAAAGATACAAAAATATTGATCAACTACTGAATTGGGATAAAAGCTAAAAGTGATTTATTTCAGTGAAGTTTCTATAAGATCCCAAGAGATTGCACTCTAAAAGGAAAATCACAGCAAAAAATGGAAATGGTACAGCCAGTCGAGAAATTAAGAATGAAAGTACATAATAAAGTCGCACGTCACAGCATACGGCAAAACAGATTAAGAGTAAGAACCATGAAAGATTTGTGGCAACCAAAAATCCCGCAAAACTCAAGTCTTTAAAACAAACATTGGATAATTCAGAATTCCATTATTTGAACCAAAAACATTTGTATACGGTTAAGTTAAAAGCATGAACGTGGATTAACAGCTACTCAAAGGTACTCGGCAGTTCATATTGCTCAAAACCATTCAACTAAATTTGTATGCATGCAGTAAAACCCAAACGTCGACAGGCGTAGCCATGTCACTTCCCAATTCTGTATGAGCAATGGCCACCAAGTTACGTTACCACCTAATGACTATTGTTCAAGAAGTGTCTCTTTTATTCTGAAGTAATAAGAGAAAAAAATTAATACAACGCTAACAAAGTTAGATCACAATCACAGCATGTTCCATCATACATTTTTGTTTAACAAAACTTGTTGAGCCATAAATCAGACAGTAGCGCGCAATTTTCATCATGTGTAGTCTAAATCAACCAAAATAGAGATCCAAAAACAAAATGAATTACACTACAACAAAAAATCTTAAAGATAAAACACCTTATGAGGATCACTGATGATTTGTATGCCCTCTTTATACATCCACAATAAATGCAACCATCTCCTTACTAATTGATTCCTCTCTGCAAAATCAGAAGAAATAAGTTAGGATTGATTTAACAAAGAGAAATTCGGAAGCCACTACCATCGACTCAACAAACACGGTTTCTAATAAATGAGGTGATAGATTAGTTTGATTATTTTAAGAGAGACATCTAGCCAACA
The DNA here is from genome assembly GCA_023529015.1 of Papaver nudicaule. Classification (NCBI taxonomy): domain Eukaryota; kingdom Viridiplantae; phylum Streptophyta; class Magnoliopsida; order Ranunculales; family Papaveraceae; genus Papaver; species Papaver nudicaule. The sequence goes on from JAJJMA010145876.1 coordinate 22,441, forward strand.
TAGGGAGTTGATCGAAATAGGAGGTTGTGACACATACTAAAATATTGAATCCTTAGAATCTCAAATTCTGACAATACATAATTGTCTTTGTCCCCCCAAAAGAACAACCGTTTTAGTATATCGATAAACCCCACCTACCTTGTAAATCCATTGCAAAACTGCGCAAATAAGACAAATTAGCATTGTTTAAAGGGAAAAAACAACACAAAATGAAAAACTAACAAATACAGATTATCTTGATCATTTCTGACGGCACACTGAAATAAAAACGTCGGTACTTAACCGAACTGCAAGCACACACCTGTAGAACTTTAGGGTTAACCACACCCAATGACAATGTGCACGTTACACTAACAACTCGTTGTAAACAATCAACCTCAAATGATTACCAATTGAAATGTGATTCCTACACCTACCTATCGAATCACCGCCAGGCCACCACTGTACAATCACATCTCCTTAATCACTGTCTCCCTTTGGCTGCAAAATGCGCAAAAGAAAAAAAGAAAACTACAGTTGCAATTAAAGTTTTTGATCGCCAAATCGACAAAAATGAGATGAGCAAGTACACAACAATACATTAAATAATTACAAAAGAAGTGAAGAAACCAAAAACTTGCAAGATCTTCTGGAACAGCTTCATTCACTTTTGGCCTTGGCGGACTTAGTGTTTGAACATTTCCTCAAACAGTTATGTGCAGCTCCCATAAGATCAGACTCGAGATCCTGGCATAAATACAAAACCCAAATTAAGAATGAAAAAAAATCAGAATCAGAAGAGACAGAAAATCAGCCATACCAAGACTGTGTGCATTTTAATGATCATCTCTTCTTACATGAAAAGGCAAGAAGCATGAAACCACAAAGATGATGAGTACTACTAAATTTCCCGACTCACAAAAAGCACTATTACCAAACCCAATAAGATCTGTTACTACAAAGAGTGGGTTCATGTTCTAAGTTCTTATAATTGATATTCACTCTAGATTTATTCCAGAACCCAAATGAGAGATCATGAGAATCAGTCAGGTGAAAGACCAAAAGATGTAAACACTCCTATTGAACAAATCATGCTTAAATCAGAATATTTCAAATTGGATCTGAGTTTGGATCATAAGTATGAACATCGATAGAAATTAAACCCACCTGGCTGTGTTTTCCCCTGTGTGAATTGAGTGTAATTGATGAAATCGATAGAAATTAAACCACCTGGATGTGACCTGAATATGTTTTCCCCTTTGTGAATTGATTGTGGATTTCTCCTGTGTATTTTTACTCTGGTCGTGTTCATAGTTCGTACTGGTACTACAGCTTTGGTTTACGTATTCTGTATTGTTGCGGTCTCTTAATCTTTTACTCTTCACTGCTATGGTAATTGGTTTCCTACTAATCGAATTTTTTCTCTATATCCTTCGGATCATTGATTCTCCTTCCTTTTCCTCCTGCCAGTACAAAAAGTAAGATAAGTGGTTGAAAATTAGTGGTATGTGCGCTAAGTCGGTTAAGAACACTATTAGTTTTTGACATTTGCCCGTCAAAAGCAAAACCATTTTACATGATTAAAATAGCACAAAGTCATTTCGAATGGATTGGTACAATTAGTTTAATGCAATTTCTTTTACCTTGGGAATGCTGTTTTCACCGGCGAATTGCATTTGAAGCACCGATTTTTAGCATCCAAGAATCCATGCCTGATCCTGCATGCCTGCCAAATTCGACCACATTGTTGATCGTTGCTTTGCAATTAAAGCTAATTCCCTATCTTTCGTATGTGTTTTTTGTGATGCATTATATGTTCCGAACTTCCGATATAAAAAAAGGAAAAAAACCATAAGTTGCAAACCTGTGAGAGAACTTGCTCGCTAGAATGTAGAGAAGATTGTGCAAAAGCAACTTTAGCACTTCTAGACAAATACAACATCGGGCTTCGAAGCCACTCAGATGTCGTCATTGCATCAGAGTTGGTACATAATCTTTAGAGAGCAAAGATCCTACTTTGTTCTTCATTCTTGGGATCTTGAGGAAATAAATTTACTTAATCTGCTCAATCCCAATGAATTTCCGTGCCTCTAGTAACACAAATCTTTTACTTCTGTGATATGTCAAATCGGGCAAACATACATTACATGGCAAACAGAGAACAAAGCAGTTAAACAGTTGAGTACAACTCTTTCTACATATTTGTACATGGCATTTCCACAAACACTTAGCTTGCATTAAATAATAACCCAAAACAATGTTCAAATTGAAAATTAAGAAACCCCCAAACCAATGAAACCCAAAATGAGTGTAATCAGAGCATTTCAGATTGTTAATGTACCGAACTATGACATCTAAACCTAAATCTGTACTCAATTAGGATTTTAAATTTAAGACTTTACTAAATATATGAGAAATCCCAACTCAATTTTCACCTGTGGAATTAAGAAAACTTAACATAATTAAAATCCAGTGAAAAGAAAGCCCACCTGTCTGTGAACTGAACATATTCGATTGCTGTGAATTGATTCTTTAAAACTAGATTACTGTTGTAGCAGTGGAGGAGGCCGACCAAAAAACAAATTATTTTTTAAACAATGGTCTTCCTTCCAAAAATCTTGTTGAGCATCATTTTCCCGACACAAAAATTTCCATTCAAATGAAATTTCCTTGTTCAACTCTAGACTTCAAATCAAATTAAAAAAAATAACAACCATTAATATACGATTCCCAAACTAAAATCTAGTATGGCTGATTAAATAGTACACATTTCTTAGTGTTTTTGGTACAAAATGAATTTGCTGGGTGTATTTCTTTCCATTTTTTTTGCTCGATAATTCACTTAAAAGAATTACAATCAATCTAAAGGGTTCTCATCGGACAAAAAACTTGTCGGTAGCCGAGCAACAAGCTGGGCACCAACCCCTTTTTGAACAACCACACTTAACCTGTGAAATAAAAAATCTCCAACGCGCACATTTGCATCATGACTGGCCATGTAGTTTCGTAGACGTTGGATAAAGTCTATAGTCTCATCTCCAAGCTTGCCAAGAGTATTGAAGGCTAAAGCACCAAACCCATAACCCTGCGATATGCATTTATCCAAATATTTGGCATTCTTACGAGCAATCGCATCTTTGATAGCTTGACCACGAACTCCACCTCCAACAAAGGGCGAAACAATCGTCACGTCCAAACAAGCATCCCGACCATTATCCCAATTATAAACCAGAATGTCAGCAGGTCTCAGAGAAGTACCATTATCTGCAAGAAAGCCCAAGTCTACCTCTTTTCTTGCCGGCACTCCAGCACGATAGCACATGTCCGCAATAGTGTCACGTACCAGGTCATGCCGAAACTTTAAACCCACTTCATTCGTACAATGTATAGCATGGTCCCCAAACACATCCATTTCTCTTTTGCAGAACTTGTAATCCCACCCAAACAACGGAATTCCAAGCCTGTAGCATAGCACCGCACTGAATTGCCTAGCACCAATATGCTGATTTAACCCAACAATAGGAATAGCCAGAAGGAAATCAAGAGCGTGCTTCTTTTGATTACTTTCCCATAACACTGAATCGCGCTCAGTCAACTTAAAACTGGAAGTCAAATTCTTCTTTACTGCATCGAAATAAACAGTTGCCAAAGTTTTC
>JAJJMA010145893.1:0-26321 GCA_023529015.1 Papaver nudicaule
TACACTAACTTTTGCTTTGACATGACAAGCACATCGATTTTACTCCCCCCTATGACAATGCCGTAGACAATTGTCGTAGTAGATAGAAAGATTTTACTCCCCCTTACTGCAAGATTTCTCCCTCTTTTTGTCATAAAATAGACAAAGAAAAGAAATATAGGAATCCTCATAAAATCGCAATAATCAATGTAGACAAAGGTAAACATACCTGAAACGAGAGATAAAAAAGATGCAATTCTCTCGTAGATTCCACAGTCGCTCTCCCCAAAAAGATATTACCATGAAGCACAAGTTCAAAAGAACTCTCCCCCATAATGTGTCATTCCATAAGGAACAACGCGACTACCTTCCCAAGCAAGGTTTTAGAATAAATTCTTGGGTACAATTTTCACAAGTGAAATTGTAGATATGTTTTTCTTTCGTAGCCAGTTACGGTCAAATAGGAATTCAAGGTTTAATCTTCCTACTTTCTCAGAGAGTTTCGGTCAACCATCGCCTTTAGAGAAAACATTAGGTTACCCCTTCCTAGTGGTTGTAAGACTAAGAATTAAAGGTACAACATTTAATCCAGCGGAGTTCAACATTGTAGTCTACGAGGTACCTTATTATCAAAAATTGTCTCCTCTTAGCCATAAGAGTCAGAAGCATGGATTTTGATAATCTACCATGAACTGCTTTACCCGAACGGGTGGTATGGCTAAAAAAGCAAGTTCACAGTTTTGCAATACATTCATAAAGATAATCAATTAAGATCAAGCATTGCAATCATCAATTAAGATTTTAATTTAATAACCTCGATTAATTGATGAAAAAGAAAAACAAGGAAGTAATACAAGCAAAGCATGCTTAAATCAGATGACTACTTCTAGCATAGTGATTACCCAAACCCTAAGGAAAAGACAAAAGCTTTTTAATAAGGATTTAACTATGCCATAAGACTATTGACAAAACTATCAATATCCGTTGTTCCCTCAACAAGAGTTGTGCTCATGGGAACATACGGTTCGTGAAACTTCTGATTGAGACTGTTAAGAAAAGATTCATGTTGTTTTACCATAGCTTCATGTACTTGCAGTGATTTCAAAAATACTTCTCCAAGAACTTGAACTTCTCTTCTAGTTTCTTTGCATTCTTTTACAATAGAAGCATTTATGTGGTTCTTGGGTGTATTTGATCCAGGTTTCTTCATCTTCTTCTTCTTAGTTTCCAAAAGATTCTTCTTGGTTTCTTTTGGAACCGTAGTAACCTCATCAGTTTTAATGATAATAGGTTTTTCACCATTGGTCATAGAGAGAGTGTTTGATGAATCCATGAACACGTTCGTGAGATGACAGACTATTACCCAAGACCTCTTTTTGTAGAGAGGTTTTCTGGAAAGGAGTTTCCAAATATTAAAAAAATATAATATAGGAGAGTTCCTCAAGAAGGAAGTCAGTTCCGAAAACGTGTCATTCAAGAGTTAACAATCGGTTCCTTTGTTCACAAGTAATCATTAACTTAAGGATTCGGTGTGTCCCAATATAAGATTTTATTCATTAATCACCATAGATCCTTTTAAGTTTAAATATCAATAGTATGATTAGACACATATCTAATTGCATGATCTCGAGTAGAGGTCCATTTCTTCTCATGGATCCTGTTCTCGACTCTTTCCTTAGGAGCCAGAGACAGGGGGAAGAGTTGGAAACTTCTCAGAATTGATATCCACATCGAGTCATTACATTTTGACTGTTGTTGTTTGATGTGTTAGCATAACAATGCTCAGGATGACAACTGTGACAACCGCTTTGGGGTTTTCTGGTCACTAACCATCAGGACAATTGGTCACATAACCAATTGAGCGTGGATTCATATCTTTGGAGCTTAGCTCAACAAATGTTAGAGATGAGAATTATTGTCAAATCCTTCAATTACATATATGGTTTTAACAAACTTACAAAGGCCTCCACAAATCAATAAGCACATACTAAAGGACATGAGGTAACCATTGTGTCCGTTATATGTGCATAGACTTTGTTTTCAGACTTAGAACAAAGTCGCACATTCACTTTCACATTAGACAGTGAAAGGATGAGCAAATTCTTGCTCATTCTCTTGAACAATGTTTTTCTCCTCTAATTTAGATTTCTTAGTTCTAATCCTTTTTCTCTTGACATGTTGAGGTTCATCTCTCTTTAAGAATCTTTTGTTAGAAGAAGAGTTTGAAGACGTACCTTTCATTTCCTTCTTGTGATATGATTCACGAATCATCTGCAGTGAGTTTGATAGCCTGGTTGCTCTTCTCTATAGTGTGTTGACATATCTAACCTTTTTCTTATAGCAATAGCAATGAGAGTAGTTGTGACCTTTCATGCCGCAATAAGTGCAATATTCGAGTAATTCTGGTTTTTTAGAACCAAGGTTTCTCGTAATGTCAACAGAAGTTTTCACGTTCAAGATATTGCTGTCAGGAATAGGATCAATAGTCATTGCACAAAGTGCACAATTTTCTATTTCTTCTTCTGATTCATAGAACTCTGAAGTATCATCCAAAGTAGCTGCAACAAGTGCTTTTCCTCCTGTGTATTTTCTTTTGTTTGCACAATTAGGTGCAAGATGACCAAAACCTCTACACTTAACACATTGAGGCATATCATCATCCACAATTTCTAACTCTTCATGGGATAAGTTTTTTGTGGTTGTTTGATTGATGAGGGGACATCTTTGATAAAACGTTTATTTAGTTTTTTCAGAAGATCTCGAAACTGTCTTGTAATATAAGATACAAGTTGAGATTCATCATGTTCTGATATAATCTGATCTTCAGAGTCATTAGAATTTTCTAAGGCTTTGAACGCTATATTATTAGGCTTTATATCTTTGTCAAAGATTTTAAGCTTAGCGATTAGATCACCCCTTTTTATATCATAACCACATGACTCCTGGATGGCATGTTTCTTTGAATCATATTTAGAAGGTAGAGACTTAAAGATTTTTCTCACAATTTCTCTTTCCTCAATTGTTTTTCCAAGAGATTGCGAGGCATTAATAATTGTAGAAAGTTTGTGATTGAAATCTTCAAAGGTTTCTTCATCAGACATCCTGAGGTTTTCCCAATCCGATGAGAGAATTTGAAGACGAGCTTCTTTCTCTGAAGTGTTGCCTTCAAATATGTTTTGCAGGGTTTCCCAGGCTTTCTTTGATGTACTACATGTAGATACATGATGTTGAAGATCTAGGATAACTGCATGGATGATCGCATTAAGCGCATCTGAATCTATCTTAGCTTCTTTCCTTTCATCAACAGAATATTGTGAGGGAGTTTTATCCTTTACAACATCACCGATTTTGATAGTGGGTATGGTAAACCCATCTTGCACAAAGACCCAACACTGATAGTCTCGTGATTGAAGAAAAGAGCGCATGTCGGATTTCCACCATAGATAGTTTGTGCCATCAAAGACTGGTGGAACGTTCACATTAGCAGAATAATGTGTGTTCATAGTTCACGAAAGCGTCAAACATAGACAGTTACGTCCTTTGCAAGGTGTTTGCCGGCTCTGATACCAACTGAAAAAGCGGGGATACCGAGATATACCATTAACTTTTTGTTTTCGTGAACCTAGTTGATTATGGTTGTTTGAACGATCTCACAAATCAATATTCAAACAACAACCTGAGTATAGTTCAGAGAACTGAACCCTAACAAGAACGTAGTTCTCGTAGATCTCAATAGAAATGGATTCACTCAAAGGTTATGAATAAACAAACTTGCAATTACTTCAATTATATAGATCAGAGACAATATAATGCGGAAGGGAAAAGTAATGCAAGACACCAGAATTTTGTTAACGAGGAAACTGCAAACCTAGCAGAAAAACCCCAGGACCTCGTCCAGATGTGAACACCCTCAGTATGAACGGTATACAGACGCTAGCCTACTCTCAGACTTCGGACTGGACTGTATCGAGACTGAATTCACCCAACAAGCAATTCAGCTACCAACGTGCTCCTACGTCTCTTGGCTCCCGCAGTAGCCTACGTACTTGATACCCCTAGCTGACGTCCTTTACAAGCCTAGGAGTTGCTCCACTTCCCTCCATGAAGACTACCGCTACCCTGCCTCTAACAGGACGCCTAAAAGTATCCAAGTAATCAAACAAGAATACGATTGTAATTTCCTTTAGACTTAAAGTCAAGGTTAATGGAAATCGATATGTTGAATAGGGCTTATTGATCTAGCCTAAACAACTTTACCTCCAAACGCGAGACGAACTTAGTATGAAACCTAGTTCGTGAATTTGCGTTTGGGAACTTCTAGGGTTTACGATACAAGATCTACCTTACGAAAACTATCAAATCTTGGTCGTGATAAGATTGAAAGAATTCAATCGACCCAAGATACAGGATGGAATTTTACTTCCGACCTGTGCTTCACGATCCTCAAGTAAAGTCTTTCAATAGTCGTAGTCCAAAAGGACTTCGAGATGACGACCAACCTTTATACAAGGATACACAGATGTGTAGAGGATTGATATTGTATCTTGCAGAAGGTCATCTATTTATAGTGATCACCAAGGGAGGCTTTGCTTAATATTTAAGCAACCTTGAGTAGGGCTCAAGCAAGTTCCGGAACTAGGAAAGTCCATAGCTTGATTACCCATTCTCAATCTTCTAAGAACTTTGGACTAAGCCAAAAGTTAAAGAAGACTCAACCTTGTTTGAAGGTTCGCAACTTCTGGTCCAATGCTTGTTTGGACATCGCTTTGCGACTTCTGGTCCAAATACTTTGTTTGAACATCGCTTGGATTAAGTTGTTGAATTCCATGGGCCAAGTAATGACAAGTCCGAGAACTAATCATGCCCAGACCGAAAACTTCAAGATATGGAGTTGGAAGTTTTCGCATGGCTTATATGTACGCGTTCATAGAGCAGTCAATAAAGTTCAGGAGAATCCAGGAGAATTCTTGAACTTGTATGTACGCGTTCATTCAGACTTAGCTCGTTCTCTGAAATGCCAAAAGCAACACATGTACGCGTTCACCGTTGGGGTCATTTCAAGAGACAACGCAACATACTCTACCTATACATATTATCACAAGTGTGACAAATGCAAATGCAAAAATCCTAGAATACCTTCGGATCATATAAACAACATCATAGACTATTGGTATGATAGAAATGGTGAACCTTTCTAACCTTTTAGCGAGGACGCTATGATTTATCAAGTAGTAAGCTTCGGTCTTCGTCTTCATCAGTCTTCGTCTCGATTACCTAAAACTATCCTAGTCCGAGGTTGTAGAGTAAACTTATCAAGGATTGTGTTTTTGTCTCATAAACTTGACAACTGACTTGAGATAGCAACATCAGTGGGTTCAACCGAGCAATGCTCTAACAGGTTAGAAGCGTTGAAGGACATGGATGTTTCTACGGCTTATGATTGCGGTTCGCTATATTGGCCGAGGTCTATATAGATCTCGATTGTGCCACAAACATCCTTGGTCTATGAGGCATTGTTGAGATATGGTGGTACCTATTTGTAAGTGTTGGAAATGTAATAATTTGTATTTCTAATAATAAGAGTAAATACGTATCTTTGTTCGTGCCTGTAGGCTGTAGGTTCTTGTCTTTATGCTTGTATCTGTCTATTCTGGAAAAATGGTAGTGCAAAATAATTAGCAGCATGGATGATGGGTTAGTGTGAGGTACAATTTCCCATCAATAACTTGTGTGCATTTATTAGTTTCTTGTGGTATCATATTATAAATTTGTACCGTTGCATATTAGGATATTCCATAGGTTTTTAGATGTAAATCTAATCTTCTCCGGACTTGAAGGTTAGTCGCGGAGGAAACATGCTTGCTTATGTGCGTTTTTTAAAATTTTGAAACTAAGTTAAACATATGTTTCTAAGTTTTGGATTGCGAAAAATGTAAAACTAATCTTTTCCGGACTTAAAGGTTAGTCGTGGAGGAAACATGCTTTCATATGCATGAAAAATTTGAGATTAATTTTAAACATGCGTGTGTAGATACTTGGTAGAAAATTTTGCGTAATAACGGTTTTAGCAAGCTTATCTTGTTTGAGTCGTTCCTTTATTTCTCTGACTAACACTTCTGTTGCTGATATTCGCGCTGCTTGCTAACTTGTTAGCTCCATTTGCTTGTCGTAGATAGCCCCTATCTTTATTTCCGTCGACAAGATATCTTAGTTTTCTCATCTTGGTATGCGTTGTTCTCAAATTTCTCTTGTCTCCGCTTTATCTGCTTTTCCTGGTTCGGTAGATGCGTTTGGGTTTATTGTTTTTTCTCTGGACGAATGACTTTCAACTGATATTTTCTTTGGGTTTTGATTGATGAAGGCTTGGGCTTGGTGTGAGCTACTGGATTTTCATGAGATCACCCAATCGAAGTTGTGTTGCATGCAACAGCTCTCACTGGCTTCTATGAAAATTTATCCTCCGGTTTTCGGCTTAGCCTAGACACGTAGTTGGATTTTCTAGGTTCTGTGTTTTTGAGGTGAGGTTTTAAGAGCGATAACTTTGTTATGAGGATTCCCTAACTATTTTTGATACCGACTTCCACTGGTCCGCAAGATAATGCTATTGATTAGCATATCTGCGCGCCTTTATTGTGCCGAAGAATGATGCACTGATAAAAGAAAAATATGCATGTTGTTACCTCCGGAATTGGAGCTACACGAGCTCGGAAGCTTTTCAAGGTTGAGCCAAACAAATATTTTCGCAGGCAATCTTTAAAGTTGTACCTACGTGTTTTTGCGGAGGCAAAATTTTGAAATGCTTTTTCCTATATGATATAATAATTGATAAAATGACTGGAGTTTTTTTTACTGATATCTTGAACAAAGAGCTATATGGAATTTTGTGTAAATGTGGGTGAGTTTTTGTGTGTTTCTCTGAGAAGAGAACTCACAGCACAACATCTCTTGCCGTGATTGGTCGAAAAATAAATCGAAACATAAAAGAAAGCTATAAATGAAAGTTGTAAATGACTGAAATGAAAAGAGTAAAATGGAAAATGACTGAAAAGTGGACAAGTTCTTGAGGGTACAAAATCTTGAATGTAAATGAACTGAAAGCTGTAAATGTGTTGAAATCGTAAGGTGGCTGAAGGGAAATGATGCAGAAATTTAAAGAACAAGGAAATGTAAATGAAAGTTGTAAATAACTGGAATGTAAATAACTGAAAGGGAAATGATGCGGAAATTTAAAGAACTGAAAGGGAAATGATGAAAAAAACAACTCGACGAAAAAACGAAAACGGCTAAAGATCAACCACTTTCCCCTAATTTGCATAAGGTTAAATGGAATCCCTTAATCAATATCAAAATGTAGTTGCTAGAAATTTATTAGGCTCAACTACTTCAAGCTATTTCTACTCACGTGCACTAATGGTATCAAAGGACACTCTCCAATGGTATCACGTGCACTAGGTTATGTTTCAGGAAGGATCCGACGTAGTTTTATACGGATACTACCAGGAGATAAAGTCAAAATCAAAGCTAAGGCAAGAACACCACCAAAGTTCGACCTCAATGATCCAACACTACTAAGACAGGCAACAATACCGTTGAGCATGTCGGTTACATACAAAAGCTCTTTCCAGTAAGCAGAGGGCGCAAGACTATTCATCCAGCGATTACATGGTTCCTAACTTACTGGCTTCGGTGATGATGTGTAGCCTTAGGTGTGCTTGCGGTAATGGTGTGATCTTTAAGGAGGCATATAGAATATATGGCATCCACAACAATTGAGTTGGGAGATACAAAATTTTAGTGCCACTGGTGAGCCTCATATGATTCCAATTGTCTCAGAAGGTATGTAACAACCTAATTCTTATTTAGGCACAACAACTCCCATTGACGCATTAGTAGAACAAATAAACCAAATGGAATTAGGACATTTGCTAACTTCACAAGCCAACCAAGCTAAACTCAACCGCCTTAGAGTCAAAAATTTGACATTCACTTCTAATTTTTCAGTCCATGGTGGAACTCCTCGAACTCCTTAACAAGATATTATGTGGGATACACCACCAGGAGGTTATCACCAAGTACTTCAACAACGTTATCATCTAAACATGGATTTTCATACCCAAAAATATGTTGAAAGCTTAGGAATTCAGCAAAGTGAAGGGTCTCACCAGGATGGACAAACATACCAAGGTTATGGATATCAACAAGGTGAAGGATCTCACTAAGGTAGAGGAACATACCAAGGTATGTTACAAGGGGACATGTATGACACGAATTAGATCGGAAAGGAGTAATGGTAGAAAAATGTAAACGGATGAAACTATTTTAATGTAAGCTTTTATATTTTAACTAAAGAGTTATTTTATTTAACTTTAAAGTAAAGTAATACAGTTTTACTCAGTTTTACCGGCTTCAACTAATATTACTTAAAGTCAATCCAAATAAAATCACTAATCAATGTCTTCGTTCAACCGTAACATACTAATCCATTAGCCCATCAGCCAGGGGTTGTATTTAGGAAAGCATGTAAGGATGTTGAAACAAGTTTGGAACTTGAAAGGTTTGCCATTATGGGATATTTGCCATAACAGTAGAGTTCTTCGGACCTGCAATTTCAAAATCAAAAACTCACTCAAGATCAAATAAATTATTAAGTTATCAGATTATCAAATCAATGATTCTTGTGAGCATCAAATATTTTCTTACCACTTGTCATCAGTTTCACCATCCAATCTCTCTTGGTTGGTTCTCATCACTAAAGCTATAAATTCGCGTATTGATCTGTTAAGTGTATCAAAACGCCTAGACAACCCATAACTATCACGCCCATTTTAGTTCTCGGTTTGTGCTACGAACGTTTGAATCCTTTGCAAAAAACAATTGCGAGACGTTCCCACTGGTTAGTGGATGGTGTGTGACATACACAACGAATATTTCAACGATCCATATTTCAGGAAAACTATAATGACTAATGAGATTAGAAAAGGAATTTGATGTTGATCATGGATAAAAATGTGGGTTTGAAATGAGAAATTTATAGGTATTTATAAGGAAAAAGGAGATGACCGTTGGATTCAGAGTATCCGTTGTAGGATAAGAGAAGTCCGAACGAATCAACCTAGTCCGCCTGGCGAATCAACCTGGTACGAATGGATCAAAATGATACCGCCGAGTCAGAAAAGTCCGTGCGAACCAAGTAAAACCGATCAGATATGCCCTTCGAACATCCGCTTTTGGTATTTACTACCTCCATAGTGGCTCAAAATGGGGAGATTAAGGTGTTTGTCATTCCTATAGCCTTTGCTCTTATGACCACGTACAATATGCACCAATTGTGTCTTTTGACTCTTGAAGTTCCCACTCATTGTCGTTCATCGGCCCTCACATCGGTTATCTACCTTTGAACATCTCCCTCCTTTTTCACTACCTTACCTCATTCAAAAAATTAGGGCAAACGCCTGAAGATCAAAATTAGTTAAAAATTTCCAATTTGTTTCAGTTGGGGGAGAATTAATCTCCGCTGTTGAGATGGAAGGAAAGCGTTTAAAGATTGAAATTAGAGATGCAATTTCTAAAATTCGCTTTGCTCCTAAATCCAACAATCTACTTATCTCCTCTTGGGATTCTGTAAGTAATCTTGGAAAGGAACTTTCACTTTTCAGTTTCTAGGTTTCCATTTTGTACCCTATCTGACTTATTTTTGGTGGGTTATATCTTCAGAATCTTCGATTGTATGATGTGGATACCTCTAAACTTAGGTCAGAAACTCCATTAGAAGTGGGACTTCTTGGTTGCTGTTTCCAGGATGAATCTATTGCTTTCAGCATCGACACTGATTGTTGCCTTAGAAGGTATGCTATTGGGCATTGATTTTTCATGCTTTAGGTTTTAGTTTTTTGGCTTTGTGTCCCCAAAATTGGTTTACTGAACTTGTGAAGTTCAATGGAATGTTTGCATCATGAAATACACAATATACATGTAGATATAGCCAAACTGTAAGTTGCTGATTCATGGTAGAAATTATGTTTTTTCTTGTAACTCGTTCAAATTGCCGTTCAAGCATGGTTGGTAGTGTCATAGTAGGTTTCTAAAAAGGTAGGAAAAGGGTAATTGGAATATTTATATGAAGCTTGTAGAGATACCTCATATGTCTGGCCATTATGCTTCATTGCAAAGAGTGATATTTGTAACTCATCCTATACATGTGAAATCTGCAGTTTACTCTAACAGTGATTTTGTTTCAGGTATCAAACCTGTAGCTTATTCTGTTGATGCATTGCATCCCAACCATAAAATTACAGTTTCAGTTTGCAGACTCACCCAAGAAAATTAGCCATTCTATTGTCTCCATTACCACTGAACTTCAATCATCAATAGAAATTTCCTTGTTCGAAACGCATTCAGAAATCAGATTATGTTGACTTTACTAGTTGCATAATCCCGTTGTGACATGCAAAACATACATCTTTTACCTCTTGATCTTGCCCACTTAGAAGTGTGCCGGTCATGATTCTTTTTGTTATGGAGATCTTTTTTACTTAGACAATGGCAAAGTTCATTGAAAAGCTAGCTGAAGGACTTATCATAAAATAACTTGAACCAGGCTAGTCTAGCATTAAGTATGCGTTACAGCTTTTCATCTAAGCAATAACATGTTAAAGGAAAATCCCCTAAAAATCTTACACGTTTTACACCAATAATTGAAAATGGATATATCATCAGTTATAATTTGATCAGGATTCTGCGTCTTGTTTGAAGAATTTCTAGCATCCTTCTTTAGCACAGTATCCACCATATAGTGAAAGGAAGCGAACTCTTGATCTTATTTTTCTTTTTTTTGTCGTCCCCCACTCCCAACATGGAGAGTTTCAGAAAAGCTCTCACTACCCAATCACAATAATATTTTCAACAAATGTATGCATACATCAACTGAAGGTGTTTACCTATTCCTCATCGAGACCACACGGATATACTCTGACCTTTTTGAGGGATATGGTCCATTGTTTGGATTGCAGCTGCAAGCTCTCCAAGCAAAGAAACAAACCTTCAAATGAGCTCTCAGGTTCCACTGTTGTTTAAATGAGAAATCATCATTTAGGCTGTGTAGTATATGGTCATAGCAAAATAAAGTTAGGAAACCTAATTTCCATGATCCATAGTATTATCATCAACATGTAGATTTCTTGCAAGTTTCAGATTCAACACATCAGTTGCCATATGGCCCATATTCTCTTTCGTTCTTATTTATTTGAATACTCGAGGAAACACCACTATGTAACTATTAAAGGTCAAATGATTTGGCTTCGCTCGTGTTTGGGACATTTAATGTATAAGACCTACGCAGTTACGCGGTTACGCGAACTGCACCAAGAAACTACTGTTGACTTTTAATGTTTATATACCGTTTTTGCTGAATGACGACATCTTCAAAAACTATATCTTCCCTTAACTGCTCTACAACTTAACCATTATGCACTAACTGATTTATGTTTCATTCATATGCCCTTAAGTTTAAGATTTAAATTTTCGGTTCAAATAACCAAATAAAGTTATTGATTCGTTTGGTGTTGAATGTTCTTAGGCATGACCTCAATTCAGGGATTCACGAAGCAGTTGGAAATCATGATGATTTAGCAAATTGTGTTGAATATTCTGAGGAACTTGTAAGTTACCTGATCACAATAAAAATGTACCTTGCATTTCTTGAAGTTCTTACTGCTTAACCACTTACATAAGTTGTAGCAATCCGATTTATCTCGTTATAGGTCAAGCTATTACTGGAGGTTTGAACAAAAGAATAACATCATGGGATATGCGAATGGAAAAACCTATGGTGTACTCTGGTCTTGTTGGTGGAGAGATAGAGTCCATATCTTTACGTGGATACAATTTGGCCGTTGGAATAGGAACGTCAGTCAATTTACATGACTTGCGGGACTTAAGAAAACCACCAGAGATACAATCTTCCATGGAGTATCCAGTCAGTTGTGTGGATTTGTTTCCTAATTTTAAAGGTACAACTGTTATCCTTATTTTATCTACTCCATTACCAGTTCATGGTGTTTTTATGTAGAAATATCTTACCAATAATTGGAACTTGATAGGTTTACGATTTGTCCTCGTGAATTTACTGTGCCGTCACAATATCAAATTACATAATGTACTTGGCGAAAGTCTTTGATATTGGCTCTCTTATTCTTACATGCAGGATATGCAGTTGGTTCAGTTGATGGGCATGTTGCTGTGAAGTGTCTTGATTCCAATGCAAATGAAATGAGGTACGTATGTTTGCTCTAGATGTTTATGCACCAACACTACTTTTAATTAATGTGAATGATTATTACAGCTGTATGTTCCGATGTCCACCGAAATCAAGGGATGGGAAACGCCATCTCGTTGCTGTGAACGATATTGCGTTTGATCCAAGGTATCTTTTATCTCTTTCATATATAGATTGGTGTTGTAGGTTGACAATCCCCTAATGGATATGTTATGATGATTTAGCCATTATGGTACCTTTGTCACCGGTGATAATGAGGGATATGCTCTTATGTGGGATGCTCAAAGTAGGAAGAGACTGTTTCAGGTAACTAGTGTTCATAGCATTTTTTGGTTTTTAAAATGTTATTTCATCTTTCTGGTCATCCAAATGAAAACTTGGGTTAGAATATTAGCTATGAATGAAAGCCTAATTCTCTCGCTAATCTCATGTAGTCTTCTAACTTCTAATTTTCGTGCCAGTTTGTAAAGTACCCCAACAGTGTGGCATCTTTATCATGCAACAACAATGGGCCATTTTTGGCTGTTGCATCAAGCTATACGTATCAAGAATCTAATGAGAAGTTAGTTAATATTTCCGTTTTTTCAATAAGTTTGTAGTCCTATAACGTTATGCTAGATTAGTAACTATTTCTTTCTTGTAATAAAGAAGAGCCTCCACAAATATTTATACATGAAATGGACGAGAAAGTCATGGATATGGGTTCAATGCCTCGTGGAACTGAAGCTGCCGTTAAAGGATGCTATTGAAGTGGAGTATAGTAGCCCCTTCAATGTGGTGCGTCGATATTTGTTCCCTTTACTAATGAGTGAAAACAGGAAGCTTTGTGGTAAGAGCTCTGTCTATTCCTGTCTTAATGTCTTCTTTCGCTGGGATTTTTTAGGGACAAGGGGGAATTTGGTTTTGTGCCTCTATCGGTGTTGATTAGTGTTAAGCTATCTGGCTGAATTGCCTATCCATTAAGGCTGACTGAGTCTGCTGTGGGATTTCAGGCTATCCTTACTAATGGAATTTGAACTTCAAGCTCGAAGTAAGCCATGCATGTATAGGTGTTACATAAAGATTGCTGCCCAGGTTAATTGCTGAACTTCTTCTATAATTGATAGTATTTATTGTCTGATTGTAGATATGATATCTTTTTTTGAGATAGTGTTGTTTTCTTAGCAGCATTTAAGTTTGATTGAACTTGTATAGGCCAACAAAACATTGCCCCTAATTATGTTTAGTGCTTCAAATTGTGATTCTTTACTGTATTTTGTTAGGTGTTAGTCCTATTAACAGTATGCTTGTTGGCCTTGTTGTAAGATTCAGGTTGAATTGGCATACATATTTACATGAATTTGTTGACTCATCCTTTCGCAATCGAATTTTGTTATCCAAATAGAACCTGATCCGGAATCATGATAGGTGCATGTATTCAACCACTTTTGATAGAGCCAAAAAGATAAAAGTATTCTTAGTCCAAGGTGCGAAATGAAACACTGCTTATCAGAGAATAGATGCCCACTGAACATATACTCCATTCTAGCATCCGGATGACATTCCAATGGTGCAGTAAAATTGACTCTTTAACAGACACATCATCTTTATTACGTGGCTGAACATTTGGAGTAAATGAGGTACAAAGTCATGTGGGATGGGGTTTGCCAAAATTAAAAAGGCTGATTTGGGGGCCGGATGAAATGATCGGGGGACCGGATAATAAAACAAAATAGAGCTATTTCTAAGCTTTTTTTAAAACCCCTTATCCGATATATTTTCTTAAATACCAAAATATCCCTATTTAATTAGAACTAATGAATCAGATTAGTTTAACTAAACTTAGATTAGTTGTTAAACTATTCAAAGTGCCGCCACCACCACTACTACCGGCACCAGCGCCACCGCCACCACCACCATTAATTTTCGTCTGGATTTTTGGCAACAAATCCAGCCGAAACTAAATTAGATTTTGTGATTCCATAGCCTATTTTCGGCTCAATTTTAACCCAGAATCCAACCGAAAAATAGAAGAAGACGATGGAGAAGACGATGTACAGTAAATTTTCGGCTAGCTTTTTCAAAAGTAAGCCTATTTTCGGCTGGATTAGCTGCGACACATTTGGTAACTTATTTTTTGTCTGGTTTTGTTGCATGAAATACAAACGATAATTTATTTTCGTCTAGATTTTTAGGGTTTCACCCAGCCGACAATTAGATTTTGTGATTCCATAGCATATTTTCGGCACAATTTTAACCCAGAATCCAGCCGAAAATAGAAGAAGACGATGGAGAAGACGATGTACAGTAAATTTTCGGCTAGCTTTTTCAAAATTAAGCCTATTTTCGGCTGGATTGGCTGCGACACATTTGGTAACTTATTTTTCAACACAGACGATAATTGATTTTCGTCTAGATTTTTAGGGTTTTATCCAGCCGAAAATCACTCTGAACTATCATTTTTAACCATTCAAAAGAGGAATCAAAGCATAAAAACTTAATCATAGACAAAATTAAACAACGGGGAGGAGACGATGAGACGATGGAGGAGACGATGAGACGATGAAGAAGACGATGAAGAAGAAGATAAAGGTTTTTGTTAATCCTTAATTTAAAAGGGTAACTTAGACTTTTCATATCATTTTGACACCCCTTATAACCATCTCTAGGATAGGAATAAAAAATCCGGTCCCCCGATCATTTCATCCGCCCCCAAATCAGCCTTTAAAATTAATGTCAATTGAATGGTAGTAGACTGCTAGTACTAGTACCACTACAAACTGGCTGTTTTAGGGGCCGGCAGAATTGTTAGAGAAGCAGGATAATAAGACAAAATAGGGTTGTCCAATAGGTTTTTTTCAAAACCCCTTATCGAACATATTTTTTTAATTCCAAACTACCCCTACTTAATTGATAGGCACACACGAGGGCATAAATCACAATCTGGAGCTCAATCCTGCATATTATGAACACTTTCACCTCGTAAATCATGGATCAACACAAGAAAACACTCAAGTATGCCTCTATATGTTCTCAAATCTTTAAAATCACGTAAAAATGTGATTTTTGTGTGTTCCAAAAGTGTTTTTCGTCTGGAATTTTACCCAGAATCCAGCCGAAACCCCATTTTCGGTTTGGGTTTGTTCTTAATCCAACCGAAAATTTTCAAATTTGGGGAAATCTTGGCCGTACAGTAATTTTCGTCTAGATATAAGTACAAAATTCAGCCGAATTTTTTTAAAATCCAGACGAAAAGTTTGTTAAATTATGAGATTCCTGCCGAAAATTCTCTATAGCAAAAGTTTTTATAAAGGCAAATTTCGTCTGGATTTTGGACTATAACCCAGCCGAAAGTGCTGCCATTAACAGTTTCGGTTGGATATATGTGGACGAAAAAACAAAATCTAGCGTACTCAATTTTCGTCTGCATTTTTCACATTTAACATTAATTTCGGCTACAATCATTGTGACACAATCTAAGAAACTAGTTTTCGTCTGCAAATTACGCATGCAAAATTGTAAACATCCAGACGAAAATCTGGAAAGCAAGCAAATTTCGGTTGGATTTTAGGGTTTAATCCAACCGAAAATCAATAGGGTAATTTAGACTTTTCAATGTTTTTAGACACCCCTTATAACACCCCCTAGGATAGCAATATTGTTTTCCGGCTTCTCTAACAATTCTGCCGGCCCCTAAAACAGCCAGTCACTACAAACACTGTTGCTAACTTTCCTTGAGAAAGACCAATTTTTTGCAGTTTTAGTACCGGAAAGAATTTGCTTAAAAGATGATGATGAATAATCAAAAGGATAATCATGTTGCTTCAATTTAATCAAATTAATCCACCTGCTTGACCAAAACTGTTTCCCATTCCAAACATCCATATCATTCTTTTCCTCTTTCAATCACATCGACAATATCGTTGTATAATGGTTTGACCTGGACTAGATTATACATCATCCAACCGTTCATATCTCACCACCTATCTGCTGATCCTAAATGCCCTAAATGCCCCTATACAATTTATCTGGAATGACCAAAACACCCTTATACAATGATGAGAAGGCAAAAGAAAAGCGCACGTGCGGAACATTCATTGTCATCTGGCGTACTAACAACGCTACAAATTGTTTAATCGGACGGCCGCTGTTGTGCGTGGCTTTATGAAACCCTAGGAGGTCTCATGGGAATCTGCTTTTAGTTTTAGAAGAGAGAGAGAAAAGGAGGATATATACCCAGAGGAAGAGAGAGAAAGAAAGATAAAACACTGGTTTCTTCTCCTCTCTATATAATAAGAAATCGAGAGACTTTCACAGCCTCTATCAAGAGTTTTATCTCTGTGCGTCTCCTCCTCCTCTTCAGAAAAAAGCTCTGTGAATCTCATTCATCTTCTTCATCATGTCTGACGAAGAGCATCACTTTGAATCAAAGGCTGATTCAGGAGCTTCAAAGACTTACCCTCAACAAGCTGGTACCATCCGTAAAAACGGACATATCGTCATCAAGGGCAGAGCTTGCAAGGTTTGCATCCTTTGTTTCCTTCTATTTTCTTATAGATCTGATGTTTGTTTGTACGTTTTAGGTTTCTGTTTGAATCCTGAGGCTTTGTTTTGTTATTTAGGGTTTTGTCATATGGGAATATGGTTAATGATTTATGAATGCTTTGTTTTGTGTTTGATATTAAGGTTGTTTGTGTTTATGTTTATGTTAATTTCATGATTTGAGCTGGTTTGAATAGATTAGGATTTGTTGTTGATTTATGGATTTAGTATTCGTTTTAGGTGTTTAGGGTTTTAGTTTCCTGTAAGAATTGCATGTTGGCCGTAAGGATCTGATTGTTTTGTCGTTTCAATAAGAATACATAAATGGATTTGTGTTTCTATTGTGATTATTTGAATATATGGTTGTGATTTGTTTATTTCCATCTTTATGCCTCAATAGATTATTTATGTAGTTTGTTTTTGTCCTCCAAACTTTTGTGGGTGTTGGTGGTGGTGGAATTCTTACTTATATCATTAACTTCATCTTTTTCCTGATGTCATTGAATTAGTTTGGTATTGTTGAGGATGATCTCCCTGCATGTTCAAATGATAGCTACAGTTATAACCTTTGTGATTGTTGGTTCACTGTCAATTAGGGTTTCTTTTGTGAATTCTGATTCTACACCACTGTAATTGAAGTTGCAACTTGCAGAAGATTGTGTGTAAAGTTGTATTATTCTTGGCTTTTGAAACTTGTGATTTTTGTTTATTAAGATTGGCTTGTGTTATTGATTGACAGGTTGTTGAAGTTTCAACCTCCAAGACTGGCAAGCACGGTCACGCTAAGTGTCACTTCGTTGCAATTGATATTTTCAATGGCAAGAAGCTTGAAGATATTGTGCCATCTTCCCACAATTGTGATGTATGAGTGCATCTTACACTTAACAATTTTAGTTCTATCATAATCTATTCAAAGATATTAAACCGAGTTTTTCCACATGTAATGCAGATTCCACATGTTAACCGTACTGATTACCAGTTGATTGATATCTCTGAGGATGGATTTGTGAGTCTCCTCACTGATAATGGAGGCACCAAGGATGATCTTAAGCTACCCACTGACGATGTTGTTCTCACCCAGGTTTGTATTTGCCAAATGTCATTATCTATTATTATTGACCCATGCCAAATGTCTTCTATCATCGTTATCTGTTTTAATTTTCAATGAACTTGGATGTTCTATAGTTGCCAATGTTTGCCAATGTTAACTGTATACATTTTTTAAAAAATTGGACATGTTACCTATTAGGTTCGACAGATTTGTGTTAGCTTTAGATAAAGTTGTTTCATTGAAACAATTGATTTCGGATGGTTTCTTTGGTTTTGGATAGATATTTATTTTTGTTGCTTGAAATTGATACAGATCAAAGATGGTTTTGCCGAGGGAAAGGACCTTGTGTTGTCTGTTATGTCTGCCATGGGAGAGGAGCAGATCTGTGCTGTCAAGGATATTACTGGATCCAAATAGAGAAGGACTCTGACTTTATTACTGCAGTCTTTGTTACTTCATATGGAGAGAAGATGTGAGCTTAAGTAAATGAGTGACTACTACTGCAATCGCTATCTTTCTGTTTTAGGCAGGCAAGATCATATAATTATTAGTTTTTCAAGGGATGTTTTCTTTTCTTTTATCTTAAGCACGGGTGTGTTATTTTGCTTTGTTTATGAACTATTAATTGGAGGCCATGACTTCGAATCAATTTCATAAGAAAATCAATACTCACTAAGTGCAATTAAAAATTACTCAATAAGAAAATGACTTATGGTTTTTTTTATTAAGAAAAATTACAGGATATATTGAATTTAAATATGAAATTAGGGGTGAGCAACGGATGCACGGATGCGGATTAGGGGTCATCCGCACCCAATCCGTCAAATGGTGCGGATTAGGAATTGGAACCGTGTCCGCACCCATCACCCGCGGATTTGTGATCCGCGGATTTGCGGATATTGCGGATTGGGTGCGGATTATCCGCGGTTTTCAGAAAAAAAAAAACAGAAAAAAAAAAACAGAAAACTACAAATAAGAGTATACATTGGTAAACAAACGAACAGATTTTGTTGTTTGATAAAAGACTCCATAGGGATACTGTTTAGACTTTTCCAGATTCAAAAGAGCTCATATCTTATCTGCACCACCAGATTAGGTGGGGGAAACACCTAGAAGAAAATATATTTGAAATCTTCCTTTTTATGTCAATAAGATACCAAATTTAGTGGTTGAGAAGGAATCACCCTTCATTTTCCTTCCCCCACCATCTTTTTCAACCTGTGGCTGAGCAATGGACTAGAGAATTTAATAATGAAGAAACAAAAATCTCTGTCAACTTCCCACCACAAATTTCTTTCTTTCTTGTTTCAGACATTTCCTGTAAACTCAGAAACAAAAACCCACACTTGTTTTTCTCTCTTTTTCACCAACAAATTAGACTTCTTCCATTACATCACTATATATCTGTTCTTCTGTTTTTCTTTTTTTTTGTTCTGATCTCTCTTCAGATTGATCCCTATTTGGGTAATGGTGAACAACAACAGTAATAGAATTAAGTAATGATACAGAGAAAATTTTTTTATTAGCATAAAACAAGATACTAGTAGATAAACAAAACCAATTAATAAACACAAAATTACATAAATTAAAAACTAAAGAGAGGAGAAATCACCTTAACAGACTCCTTTAGCAAACTTTAATCCTTAAGCAACAAAAAAAAATAACCAATTAATACAGGAGGAGAAAGAAAACATCTAGCAGATGCAGGAAGAGAAGAAGATAAAGAAAGGAGAAGAGAAGAAGATAAAGAAAACCCACCGCCAAGAGAACCCAGATCTGAACACAGATGCAGAAAAAATTGATTAATCTTCTTCCCAAAATTCTGCATCCAAAACAAATAAAACAAATTAGAAACAAAATTAAATAAATCAAATTTTCATTAAACAAATTTGAAAAGGCAGAAAATAAACTTCCCAGAATGAATCTCATGAACCAATATCAAACACTTAACAGATACATAATCACAAACAACAGAAAACCAAAAATAACAAGTTACAAACTTACACTCTTCTTCTTTGCTGCTACTGGAACTTTAACACCTTTCTTTGGAGCCTGCAATAACAGTAAGAGATTGGTTTAGTAGTATTCATGAACAGAAAAAAACAACAACAATATGTATTAAAATGATGAAGATCCACAGATCTTACAGATCTGTGAAGGTTTCGATGGCTGCTAAAAGAATCAACTGGTGCTGTTTTGGGTTTTCATGGTGCTACAGAGGAAGAATCGAGAGAAGGGAGAAGAGGTTTGGGTGAAGGAAGAACTTTGTTGAGTAGAGAAGAAGAAGAGAAGAAGATGAAGAACTCTGTCTGTCGAGTAGAAGAAGAAGAGAAGAAGAAGAAATGAATCCCTAGGGTTAGATTTTTCTTTATATAGGTGAACTTTCCATAGATATCCCTAGGGTTTCAACATATCTACGAAAATACCTGAAATCCGCGGATAATCCGCGGATCAAAATTCACACCCGCGTCCGGTCCGCTAAAACGTGCGGATTGAGATATTGATCCGTGTCCAGCCCAATAATTCAGCGGATTGGGTTGCACCCGCATTTTGCGGGCCGGTTGCGGGCCGGATTTGCGGATCCGGACTTTTTGCTCACCCCTATATGAAATACATATGTATAATACATACATAGGGTGACTGGAATCTGTGAATCATATATACTGGTTATGATATGCTTAACATTACATAGTGATTTATATGTGGCAAGTGTAGTGGGAGTGAAAAGGTACAAGATTGTGGAGAAAAATTGTGTTTAGGGGAACAAATCTGTTGCTTTAAATTCTCTATGTACGTTTTGAAACTCATACTACAATCAATGATACATGAATTATCTTGAAACTCATACTACACAAATCCAAAATGACATACCTGCCTCATTCTTTGATGAAAAGAGAAATGGAAACTTGCAATTCAACCAACTATGAGTGTACAAAAAACCCCTAGAAGAACCACCTATGAGTGTACAAAAAACCCCTAGAAGAACCACCTATGAGTGTACAAGAAACCCCCAGATCAAAAGGGGGTAAAATGGTGGAGGGGTTGTGTGTGAAAAAAATGGGGAAGAAGGGTTCAACCGGTTTTTTACTGCTACTGAGTAGCCGCTTAAATGTAGCCAAAGGTCATTGTGGGTGCGTTTTTTTTTTCCTCTTTTGCTTGGCCAGATTGTGGTGTTTTTGGATGCTTTATGGCTCCCATAATACTTGTCTAACGAGGAGCCAAGGGAAAATTGTGCTTATGTTGTCGTTGTACTACCTGGCTATCATCCCCTTTTGTCGTCTTTCTTTTCTAACTATGGTTTTCAATCATTGGATTGACCAAACTGACCGTTTAGATTATCTCAAATGTATCAGTTACTTTTATAACTTCATTTGTTTCCGTTTCTGTTCCCGTTCTCAAACTCTTTCATTTCTTTTCCTTTAAACATTTTTTTTCTGAAGGTATTTCACCAGAACAGGTCAGATAGTACATCAATTCAAATTAAGACTTATTCCATGAAGTTTGAATGAAAAGAATGAAACCAGAGTTACCAAGAACACCAAACATATTAAATAAATATCAGTCTCATCTTTCTTTCTTAATCACACTGGTTAATATCCTAAATCATCAGAACTACAACTTAAAAGTCTATATATAAGTCCAGCAATCGAAATACCACTACAACAAAACACAAAAAATCTCAAAATAAAATGAGTAAAATGCACTCAAGATGATACTAAACAGAATCCCAGCTGCAACATTTTGCATTTGTTTGTGAATTCTATCTAAATCACCCGTCGAGCATTTGTTCATACGAAAAATGAAAAACATCAAAATCTAAAGTACAATGCAAAGGTTAAAAGGGGGAAGAAGAGAGCGAATCATCACACTAATAGAAGAGTTATGAGATATTTCTCTACTAGCCTCCCTCAAACTGATGGGCAGATAGGACCTTCAGTTTGTTCTGTAGAAAAGAGAACCTTAGACCAGCAAGACCTTTGGTGAAAACATCTGTAATTTGCTGATGTGTGGAGATGTAAGCAATCTTCAGGGTTTTGGAGTGAATAAGTTCACGAATAAAGTGATAGTCAATGGCTATGTGCTTCATTTTGCTATGCAGTACATGATTAGAAGCCAGAGATATATTGCACTCTTGTTATCACATTTGATGTAAGGACAACTTGGGAGAAAAATGTAGCTAGTCGGCATCAATATAACTAGTGATAGTATTCAGACCCTTGGTGAAGTATAGACCATAACCAAGTGTTCCTTTAACATATCTTAATATTCTTTTAGCAGCTGTAAGGTGTTCAGTTGTTGGTGATTGCATAAATTGACATACCTGATTCAATGGGATCAGAAAGTAATTCACCATATTTAGTGCTTAACTTTGTACCTGGAGAGCAAGGTTTTGAGCCCATCATGTTTGTCTTTTGCAAGAGATCCAGTGCAGACCTTTGTCAGTTGTTTTTACTTCCATTCCTAAGAAGTGGTGTAGAGATACCAAGTCTTTTATAAGGAAGTACTTTTTGAAGTGCTTAATGACAAAGTCACAACAAATAGAGGAGCTTACAGTGATGATAATATCATCCACATACACAAGTACTATAATGATTATGTTTTGAACTCTTTGAACAAAAAGAGAAAGATCAGCTAGAGATGGTTGAAAGTTTAGTTCTATCAGCACATCTTTAAGTTTCTCATACCAGGCTCTAGGTGCCTACTTCAGTCCATATAGAGATTTGTTTAACTTGCTGTTGATGGTGGATTTTGGCATAGGGATAAAATAGTAAATTGCCTCATTAATATTGTTCCGCACAATGTTCGAGGGAATGAGTCCTTACAAATGCCTGATTGGATCATACTAGTCTCCAGGATTATATATATAGCTTTCGCAATGCCGTTGGACCATGAGGGTTTGCGACCCCTCACAAATGCCATTTTCCAGTGGCACTAATCATAAGAAACAGTGCCAGGAATCGTATATACCCAACAAAGCATAGTGAGACATCCTTTAACCAGGAGAGCATGACTACTGCAGCGACTCTGTTCATGAAAGGGTAATCATGGGTACATAATCCCTTTGACACCAATTATTGATGGTATGGGCTATGGCAGCAATCGCCACTCGGTGTAGCCATTACAAATCATGATTTAGCCAAAAGAATAGGACTCGCCATGATGACTCTGGTTACGGAAATGCCTTGGGCATTCTATGGCCAATCCTATTTGGCCAGCGCCGTCTCTTGGCCAGCGCCATCCCTTGGCATGCTTGGCCAGTCTATGGCCAAGCCTATTTGGCCAGCGCCGTCCCTTGGCCAGCGTCGTCCCTTGGCCACAGTCGTCCCTTGCATGCTTGGCCAGTGCCGTTCTTTGGACAGCGTCGTCCCTTGCATGCTTGGCCAGTCCATGGCAAGGCCTATTTGGCCAGCGCCGTCCCTTGCATGCTTGGCCAGTCCATGGCAAGGCCTATTTGGCCAGCGCCGTCTCTTGCATGCTTTGCTAGTCCATGGCCAAGTCTATTTGGCCAGCGCGTCCTTTGGCCAAGCATATTTGACCAGCATCGTCCCTTGCATGCTTGGCCAGTCCATGGCCGTCTATTTGGCCAGAGCCGTCCCATGCCCACTTGGCCAAACCTAATCTTGGGCAATGCCAGCCTATGACGTGCCCTGGCCACTTGGCCAATTATCTTTCAGGGAAGCGCCAGCCTATGGCGTGCCTTGGCCACTAGGCCAAATCTCCTCCAAGACGGCGACATCCTGTGATATCCCCGGGCACTTGGCCAAACACGGTTATGGGCCATGACATGCCCTGACCACTTGGCCAAACTAAACTTACAGGCAACGCCAGCCTATGGCGTGCCATCTATGGACAAACATGTTCTCATGATCTACTCAACTTACCATTCATGGTATTGCAACAAAGGTAATCTCATGTCAATGCATACTCTAGTCAAACACATGTTTGAGGTGTTTCCTGAGTATTCTCCAGCACGAAAGTCATCTCACTTCTTTTGAATGTTTTCCTTATGATGAATACTGCTCAAGACTCAACGTCCAGTGATAGCAAAATTAAGAATTCAACACAAGTTGACTCGAGCAACGAGTCATACGCATTATTCAACAGACATGTCAAACGTGTCACAAATGGGGGGATTTACATTAGGATTTTGGTATGGCGGTCTACGGCAGTTGTGGCGTGACACCCACTTAGAAAGAGGTTATGTTCGTGGGAAATACTGACGTAATGGTAGTGGTCATGACTGGCACTTAAGCTATCTCCACGGGAGTAACTCCATCAATCTCCACTTTACCATTTCCCTCCACGATTAACAAGAGATCGGTGTATTTCTGAACATACTATAATAGATGATTCCATCTGTTTCCAAGGATAATTCAACTCAACTCAATTCAACTTACAACCTGAACTTGAAATCAAATTCAATTCAATCTCACGGCTAGTGAAATCCTTGAAAAATCTTAGGGAAAACCAAGTTGTTTCCGAAAACTATCATTTTCCTAAGTTGTTCAGAAACCACACAATACCTAATACCTGATCTCACTCTTTCTCTGCTTCCCTCCCTAAGACCAACCCTATCTCTTCATCTGTGACCGAAGCAAATATGGAACGACCATTGTCTTCGTTTAGGATAGATTTGTTCGACTTTGATCTCTCGAACTTAAAAGTACTCTTTTGCAGTACATTGTTTTTCTTACTAAAACAATTGGCGACCACAGTGGGAGATCAATCTCTCGGTTCCAAAAAACCTCATATAAGGATGGTCAAACTTATGTTGGGATCAAACATCAAATCAACTTTACACCCATGGATAATGACAACGCCATCACCACTGCAATTCCAGATGTCCTCACAACCCAGTTATCATCTTCCCCTAGTGCTAGCCTTTTCCTCTCAAAGATTGTTCCTACTCCAAAGTATCCATTCTGCTCAAATGAAGGCGGCAGATCCTCGAGCCAGAGCACGTTCTTATCTGGAAGCCTTGATGTCCCAGCCAAGTCAACCACCAGAAGTCATGAAGACAACTATGGCCACCGATGCTCGAAGTCCACAACGTAACATTAAGAAGACAACCATGCCTGGTGATGCCCGACGACTACACACTCCTGATCATGGGAGAAGAGTGAAGGAAAACGAGGGTCGGCCAATCAAGAATGTCACTATCAAGGATCTAGAAAGATTCATACAAGCGTATGAGGAAAAGACGAAACCAGAGCCGACTCATCATTATAAACCCCCTATTCTAACAGGCTGCAAAGAATTCCCCTACCACATGTCTCCCCTATGTTTTCAAAATATGATGGGAGTGGGAGTGCACATGAACACATATCCCGGTTTGCGGAGTTGTTGGGAGAACATGAACGTGATTATGATCTACGACTCAAAGAATTTCCAAGTCTCCGACTGGAAATGTTTACACCTGGTAAAACAGTATCCCACCCAATAACATTGCTACCAGGGGAAAATGGTGAACACTTTCTAAAAGAAGTACTTCTTCGTCGACGAAAGAGTAACACTGTCGGATCTAGGCGGAATATTCCAGCACAACAAGAAACCCCCGTCGACAGCCAAATATCATCAGCGACGGCCCTAGCCTTATTGGAAAAAACAAGCACAGAAGTATATTCCTCCATCCCTCAACGACGTCTAAGAAGTATTTCGATCCAAGTTGTTTCAGAAGAAGGAAAAAGGGAGACCCCAGCCATGGCAGAATATCAATCCAAGCGCATACTCCCAAGATTGACGACACCGCCAACACATGAAGAGACAATCAAGCCACCTGATTTCCCCTGCCCTATGGTAAAAGTGATCGAATGACTAGAGACATGGATACAAAGTGGGAAAATCAAAGTGCCACATGTGTATAAGCAATGGCTGAATAGAAAACAAAATCCAGATGTTGTCATTTCAATAGATTGATTCATCACCCCACTAGGAATATTACAACTTAAGGTAGATATTTAAGAAGAAGGTTGAAGCAGGAAAGCTCCCGAGGAACAACATTCAATGCTATACCGCGGGCTTCACTACAGAAGGAGAAAACCTTTGGGTCAGGAAGCCACATTGTTGTTCCAAAAGTATCAAGAATATCCCTGTCTCTGATCCTGCATCAAAAGACATTACTTGTAATGGAGAAGATACGATGGCAGAAGGATACCATCACAATGAAGAATCACCCGAAGATGGAGTACGAAAAGCCTCACCGCAATTACTAGATGGTACTAACTCGACCACATGTGCCCTTGAGGCAGTGAATGTTGGAACAAAAGAAATCCGATACCTATCTCCGTCAGTTCGATGCTGTCACCACAAGAAAGAAGATGTTTACGACAGTCGAGTTACCCGTCACCTCGTCGGCAAATAAAATGAAGTATCGCCATCAATTGGTACTATCAGTGAAGTAAACAATAGGAAAGGCACAACCACAAAAAATCCTCAGTTCAAACGTTTCATCCGTACGTCAACCTCAACATCTCTCTCAGCAGGAGTTGCGCAACG
>JAJJMA010145909.1:0-10470 GCA_023529015.1 Papaver nudicaule
GGGTGTACTGTATAAGATCTTACCATCGGGATTTTATACAGTTACATACACCTGATAAGTATTACATCTATGTTCTCAAAGGGAAAAACAATACCAAAAATGAAAACCATTGTAAATTCAGTCACTTGCATAATGTAATTCTGAATAAAATTAATGCACCAAAAAATAATTTTATTCAGTTTTTAAGAAGATTAATCGACTATGAAAGCTTTATAAAAATACAGAAGTTTGATATAAAAAGAAGCCAAAAAAGCTGACAATTGTATGAAGCATTACCGTGTCCGCCAACTTGGACTCGCACTTAAAATCTTAAAATTTTAACTGCAATTATCTACATCTCTCGTAGTAGGGATTTCAGACCAAGGAATTAAACGGCTGTGCAGTTGTCTTCATCAAGCTTTCAAGCTTCTATACTTTTAATCGGATAGTTGTGTCTTTCTCATATGTTGTTGTCACTTCATTCGTCATTGCCCTCTTCAAACCCCACCCAAACTAAAGTTTGTTCAATATTGCTTCTACTTTTGTTCTGTAATGCAAGTCGTCTAATACATTCTAATTCATTGGCCAGTTAATGCTCTTCGTAATTTTATATGCGTCCCAGTATTTGCAGCAAAGTTCAATCGCTAGCAATTGTGACCGTGTCATTATTCAGTCATAACAAACCCAGGTGGATGTGTGAATCCAATTCGTGGGTAAAACTAAAATTTAAATAACCATGACGCATTTTGAACAAACACAGATTTTGAACAACCGAACAAATACTGCATGATGAGCACTTAAGCTGCAGGATTACTCATATCAATGCATCAACCGCTTAAACTTACTCTCAAAGAAGGTTGTCCTGGTACAGGAACAACCTGCAACCCTCCCGCACTATCTTGTGCCTGTTTTTTCTCCCACCTCTTCCTTGCAGCTAGTGATCTTGCCTGCAGCATGATAAAGATTGAAGAGCAAGAATATATTGTTATATCCTACAATTCAGACAATCGTAACTCGAAACATACGTCACCGCAGACGCGGGTTGCAATCCTCCCTCCCAGATTTTGTTACAACTGTCTTCTGCCTCTTCGGAGCACTAACAAACAAAACAATTCTTATCATCAACCTTTGCTGAGAATGACTAATTTGTTTCAATTTTTTTAACAATTCGCTAGTTAAAAGGGCGATACAAACACAAATTTTGAACAACCGAACAAATACTACAATCAACAAAGACTGCAATCTACAAAATAAAATAATAATTAATTTGTTTAAGGGCTTTACCATTTGCATATTCTGAAAGACATCGTATTCACTGGATTTGAAAGTGATATTCCAGTTCTTTATAACCTGAGTAGGTGTTCATAGCTACAGGAGGTGCTCAGAAGCAGCCTGGCGATACTTAAATGGACCATAACAAAGAAAAAAGAATATAAATATTAGTTAAAAGGGCGATACAAACTGGCAAAAAACGTATGAAATATGGTTTAAAAATTTTCAAAGAAAGCTAGTCATGAGATCTTCCGAAGTGGACATACTTACATGTGTGATTTTGAAAGAGCACTCATCTGGTTGCTGCTTAAACTGCTTCCCCAGCTGCATCATTTAAATTGTATGTGGTAAAAGAGCCATCCCACTATCCTACACATTTGTAAAACCAAAAGAAGCACAAAAACAATTCGTATAAGTTTAAAAAAGAAAAAAAGAAAAGGAAAAATGATAAATAGGGCTAATGTTCATTTTTCCATATGTGGTCAAAATAGATATTATTGTGAATTAAAAGCTGTTAAGAACGGATATTATAAGCTATGTAAGCTAACCAAACAACAATGACTAATGAATCAATGAATCAATTTCCGATCCAAAATAAACATACTAATAAACTTTAACTCCAAATATTTTCACTGTATCAATCCGAACCAAAGAACCGTAAAAAGGTTGCACATCCTACTTACTCATATAGAGTATCTAAGGAGGTTAGTAAGATTATTATAGTTTTGAGATATGTCATGAGATAAGAATAATGAAATAACAATGTGCTTAAGAAAGAAATAGCATGAATTGACAAAACATCAATTGTATACCCAAATATCCAAAACATTAAGGCGGCCAAAATTGTCGAAATCAGCATACCCATATTGTTTGTTAACCCTTGATCTCGACTCCAAATGCTGGGATACTGAACAGACCCAAAACAAAAAATATTTATCCTGCATTTGTGGGATGATTTCATCTTCATTATGTATCCGCATTATGAAAGTATTTATGTAGTGGTTATTTATGGCAAAATGTGAGGTCAAAGAAGAGACAAATGCCTACATACCTTGACACGTCAGAACTTTAACCAAAAGGATAACTATATCCAATAATTATTCCTGGTACCATTAGACACGTTTCAGCGTCGACTATCCAATACTCCACGTAGCTTGGACAGGCCTTCATGATCCAACATCAACTCCTGCAATAAAATATTTTTGTTGTACCCCTCTGCTTTTGTCAACCATATCTGGAGAAGGTTAGTAAATTACCTCAACAAATGATCCACTAATCTCGTTTGTCATCCGACTTATTAGATTTCCACAGATAACCTGTTTCAGGAAATAATTAATCGTCATGTTCCAATCCTGCACTACGAAACCCACCATGTTGAAGTAGAGCCACAACAAACGATCCTTCGACACACTGTACGTCCCATAGAAGTACTATACATTTGAATTGACCTACAGATCGTTAATTCGACTATTAGACAACGATGTAAAAGGAACGTTAACCAACTAACACAGCTAACACAACCCAAGAAATGAGATTTTATATCAACATTATCTTCAGCATCAGAAAGACAAATGTAAGAAAATGCCGAAAAATCAAATTACACCATCATGTGAACCAAGTCACTGAATCCCATTATTAAAGCAAGACCTACAACAAATCCCATCTCCCTGGTACTTTCCTCGCCTGGAATTCCACACACAAACATTAAGATCGACGCCATAAATATGAGCACACTTCCTTGAAATCCAATTGGATATCAATCAACGCAATTCAGCCAGATGATAAGAAAACAAAAAAACATGTGGAGAGAGGACTGCCATCCCTCTATTAAAGCCTGACCTTAAAACAAATCCCAACTCCCGTGTACATTTCCTTAACTTTGAACATCTTATCATCTTAACTTTGGATTATATATATCACCCACCACTGAGAGACCCTTCCGCAAATGCAACAATTATATAAATGAAGCAGAGACCAAGCCACAATGTCCACTAATAAGAAAAACGAATAATGAAACTGCTAGGACATAAATCAATAACAAAGTCGGTCTACCTACAATCATAATTGATTCCCCATATATGAACGTGGGTAATTGACAACTCTTTGTACTTGCTCTGAAAAAGATGCAAATAACAATAGTATCAGTATTGTACTACCTTATAGAGTTTTTTCCATTGACTCCCACAGTGCAAGCTTAGATAAACAGGTCTGCCATTTGCCGATATTTCTACAAATATTCATAATAATATGTAATAGCCGAACAACAACCCAATGGTAATTGTAAGGTATTACACCAAATAGTTTTGAAGGTGGCATGATTTACCCCTTTGATTCAATATGTATCAGCTTGTTCTCAATCCGTCAATACCATAATAAACGACTGTTTCAAGAAACGGTGAACACATGGTAAATTTAAAGAAACTAACATCAAACAGTGATTAACTAAACCTTCATATTGTGGAAGTCGATCAGTACACCTTTTCCGAGCTTGAATTGGGTTAGCATTAATACATATAATGAGATATATTTTTCAATACAACGAACCTTATGCGTACAAATGCTAGCCAAGTTCAGCTAGGAGCATCAATTTATCCTCTATAGCATGTAGAATGGAGGATGAATGAATACAAAATATCAGACAACAAAAACAAAGATCCAATAGTATAGATTTTCACTTTTAGTCCAGTTAAGACATTGTCCGGTCAAACCCACTAGCGTTGGTATGTCAAGCTAGTTGTCAGTTTTAGGTGTCAAAACTCAATTCTTGATTTAGCCTACTAGAGTTTAGATTTCAGAATTGGGATATAGACAAAGTAGTAGAGACCTTGAAGACGAAGACTGTGAAGACAAAGAAGACATCAATTATTCTTCATCGACAAAAGGTTAGTAGGAGTTATGACTTTTATGGAAATTCTTCTATTCTACTTTCTCTATTCTTTCGAAATATAGTCGACTACTTTAGTAATGATAATAGCGATTGAGATCGTATTCTTGTCTAACGTGGCCTTGTGTCATGACCAGTGTTTGTTCCCACAAATATGTGAGTACAAGAATGAATGAGATATATTCGGTGCCATGTGTCCATTACAATGGTTTGCTTGCATACCGTTAGTTGGATATGGATGAATCTAAAGGAGTACTCTTGAGCAAAGAGTCCATGGATTACAGCTGAGGACGTACACACGTCTAAGTTCTGGCTAAGCCCAGTACTTCCAGCGGAATCCAGATTTGACGAAATCTGACAGGCGGACGGTTCACGAACCGGTTCGCAAACTAGAAACTCGGATTTCTTATGAGTTCCAAAGTGACTGAACATTTCGCGAACCGGTACGCGAATCCAATGTTGGTTACTTTGCTGGTGTCGGATTTAGTGGATATTCTTTCAGAATTTTACTTGAGTCAAACTCTAAACTCCTTTATCTCTTAGATGGACTTGTATATCACATAATATCTTTTGAGTTCCATCTAACGATCCTCAATGAGTCAATAAGATAAGATTATCTCTAGTCTGTTGGATTTCTATCTTGAAGTGTTTTTGAGCTAACAAAACAGTTGGCAGATAATGATAAAAAGAATTCCAATTGAGATTAATCTCTATTACTTGGTTATCAAGTTTAGGGTTTCCTTAACTTGTGGGACAAGTAATTGATTGCTTTATTCCAAAGCAACGTATCTTATTGAGTGCTATAAATAGAGGTGTCTACGGACAAATACCGCAAGCATCAAGCATATGTGAAGGTCCTTAGGGAAGGTAACGTAAACTCTTTTCACTTCGGTGAACGCTTGTTGTGGTATAGTCATCCTCTATAGGTTGCAGATCCTCTGGGAACTCCCTACGACTATAAAAAACTTCTCTTGAGAGTTGGGAAGCACAGGTAGGAGATTGAGACCATATTTGGTTGAAATCGGATTAACCTGTAACCTTGGTAACCTGATCACGTTCTTGTCTATTCCATAGTCCGTCTCTTCTGCTATACGGCTATTCAAGAACTGATACGTTACACACAAGGTTGAAAGGTAGCAACGCACGGCTGCACTCGGTGTTGTAAGACCTAGTTAGCTCCAGTTATACAAGTTTCTTAAGTGATTCTTCGTGTATAATTGAGGTAGAGACAAGTTGGGCATAGCTTACTCGGTTTGCTTGTCAGCCCCGATTTGTGAAATAGATTTCCGTATGATCTGGATTTAACAATCCGAAGGAAGTCAACTTGTGTGTGGTAAACTGATAGAGGACGGTTAGACCATACGTCAACATTAGGTTGCAAAGCCAGTATTGCTGACACAAGCCTTTGACATCGGTCAAAGCAACTCCTAGGCCTGTAAAGGACATCAGCTGGGGGAATCAACTAATCAAGTGCGTGACGATCTGTGGGGGATCTAGAGACGTAAGGAGTGCGACAGTAGCCAATTCGCTTGGAGGACTTGAGTTGGTCTCTGCTACATCCCAGACCGAAGTCTTATAGTAGGCTAGTGTTTGTAGTCAGTTTGTACTGGGCGGTGTTCAATCTGGACGAGGTCTCGAGGTTTTTCTGCAAGGCAGTTTCCTCGTTAAAAAAATCTCGGGTGTCTTGTGTGCTTTTACTTTCCGCATTATATCTCTGAGTATATAATTAAAGCACCAAGTAGTACGTTATCCAATAACTGTAGAGTTTAACTCCAAAGTCCCAACTTTGTCAAGTTGATCCCCAAGATCACAACTCCAGTTATTAGAGTTTGGATATTGATTTTTGAGATCGTCCAAACTTAAACCATAAGACTCACGAGCCAAAATGAAAAGTTGGTAGTATTTCGGTACCCCTCCTTTTTCAATTGGTATCAGAGCAGGTGAACACATTAAAGACGTAACTGTCTGTGTTTATCTAGGCTTGTCAGTTATGGATGTTAGTACTAATTCTACACCAGAAAACACCACTCCATTACACTCATATACAACTGGTTCAAACCCAGCTTGTGAAGAACAACCAAACCAGGTTGTCAGTATGAGTAATAATCCTCACCCTTTCAATTTGACAGATGACTCTGACTCAGAAATTGAAAGGGGTGCAGCTAAGGAAAGTAGTGAGCTCATTAAGTTCATGAAATTTCAGTCTTCTGAATTCTCACGACTAAAAGCCAGGGTT
This sequence comes from Papaver nudicaule, assembly GCA_023529015.1. Taxonomy (NCBI): domain Eukaryota; kingdom Viridiplantae; phylum Streptophyta; class Magnoliopsida; order Ranunculales; family Papaveraceae; genus Papaver; species Papaver nudicaule. Next base: position 6,372 of record JAJJMA010145909.1, read on the forward strand.
AACTTCCTATTGGATAAAGTCAATGAACAAGAATCTATGGTTATGTCCCTAACCACTGAGATCACACTACTAAAGGAGAAAAGTCATACAGGTGACTCTGTACTGAAAGGTGTTAATCCCCCAAACCCCACCAGTTCAGAATCTGAAAAATCTGAACTTATGATTGCTCATAAAAAGATTGTAGAGTTAACGGGAGAAATTGATCGGCTCAAATCAATATCTGAAAAACCCAAAGACAATCAATCAGAAACAAGAACTCGTCGTGGCAAACCTGTGGGAACGAAGGTGATATCTTCAAGCACCTCTGACAAGGTGACCAATTCCCCTCATCATTCTGATGATAACAGTACCCACAAAAAGAGTTCTATTGAAGGGAAACATGAGAAGTCATGTAGTTTCTGTAAAAAGAAAGGACACCTTCAGTCTGAATGCAATAGCCAAAAAGAGGATACAACGAGTTACTCAACTCCAGCACACTCTAAACCATGTGTTAAAAAGTGTGTCTGAACTCTCAAAATCTTACCCAGGGACAAGGGATGAGATACAGAGAGGGTCCTCACCTATGAGCGGAAATCATAGTAGAGCTATTTCATACTGTAGAAAAAAACCTCAGAGACCGGAGAACAGGATGCCTGTTTCAACTATGGCCACTGAAAAGTGGACTCCGAAGAGAGGGAACTCTAAGAGCAATCAACCTCGAACTTCCAAAGAGATGATAAGCCTGAATAATCTGGATAAGATGTTATCAAGGTACACTAAGCTGAATGAATACCTTGAAAAACAGGTTCAGGAAGCTAAGAAATCATCTAGAAGTGAGTCTGATACTGAGCCGTATCCTAATGACAATACCTTCTATGACAGCTTTGGAAGAGGAAGAAGATCGAGGAGGTCTAGACGAAGGTCCAAACCAGGTGAGTATAACAATACTTACCCCAACACTCAAACCTGAGTGTTGAAAACTATTTCCTTGTCTTAGTACTGAGAGATAAGGAAATATGAATACAGGGGAAAAAAACCCTGACTATGGTGATCAGTACCACTCAGAATAGGCACCTGAGTGAACAAACACGGTTATGTCAAAAACCATGTTGTGAGAAAAGTACGAAGACACTTGTCCAGGCTGACGTGTTCAAAAACCTGTCGCATACGGTTCCCGAACCGTCTGAAGTGTTTTTCTGTACGAAAAACTCTACTACGCAGACACAGTGTTTCTCTGCGAAAAAGAATCACTCAAATCTCAGATTAGATTACTTCATTGTTATCTAAAACACAAACACAAACCCAAGGGACTCTGGGAGTGCAAAATTGTGTGAGTTATTTGAGTCAATCCCTTCTTGGTATTCCTGTATAAATACCACAATACTTGAGGAATAATTATTCAAGTATTTTCTCTGCTATTCTACCTCTAAAAATGTAGAAGTTTAGCTATGCCCAAGGCGCTGAAGAGATAGAAAGGGAAGAAGAGATTCTGGAAGAAGGAGAAGAGGTTATGGCTTTTCATACTCATCGTCTTGGGGTTTACTCCTTTGATGCCTATGAATATGAAAAACTGGATCAAAAGGTTCAGATTTCATCTGCCATCGTTTATCGCTTCTTCATAGATTATGAAGCCATGAAAAATAACACCATGGCCACTACAAGAAAGAACGCATTGCTTATGTCCCAGTTGGAAGCTGTACAGGATGAGCTTACTCTCTTGAAAAGACGGAACAAGAAACTTGCTGACAACAAGTATTGTGAAGTCTGTAATGCCAAAAGTGGCTAGTTTTCCAAGTAGCAATCCTAAATAAAGTTGTTAACAACAACTTTTTGTTTAGATTTATTCTTTCTTAGTAGATCAGATTAGTTGGTTCCTTGTGAGAACTTGTTCTTACTTTTGCCTAAGGAATATAAACTAAATTTGTTTAGTAGTTTTCCTTTCATGCTTTTTAGAGTTTTTTCAAGCATGTACTACTTTATTTCATTATCTTTTTAGATGTTATTAATGATGTTTGCAATACTTGATTTGTCTACCTCAATCTTATTGCAAAACATAGCTTTTTCCATTGCTTCGGTAGTGACGTAAAGCTGTGTCTATTTACAAAAGTTATGCTTTTTCTCACGATTAAGAAACTTTTGATTGTATGATTTTTAGGGTTTTCACAAACTCGGAATCATATACTCTTTTTCCGAAAAAAGTGGCTAAGGAAAAGAGATTATTAACAAAGCAAAACTGGATAACATTCAATTGTTCTTGTCCATGTTAGTCTTTGTCAGTTGTTCTTTATTGAATGACACTACACGGGGGAGAGTTCTTTTGAACTTGCGCTTAATAACAAATCTTTTTGGGGAGCATGGATGTGGAATATTGGGAGAAAGTGTATCTATATTTCTCCATAAGGTGAGAACTCAGGAATCTTGTTGTTCAGATTACCTAAGTATACCATCTTTGAACTTGATATGCGAGTACTTAGCTTCACATGTTATCATAGGTATATGAAACCCTAGTCTCAAACTACTTTGTCATATTTTTGTGACAAATAGGGGGAGAATACATATGGTTCTTACTTCTTGTGGTGCATAACCATAGGGGGAGAACATCATGTGCTTACTTGTTGTGCTTTTCACAAAGTATCAAGTAAGGGGGAGTAATTAAAGCTGAGATCAAGCTTCGTATCAAGAATGAGTAGAATCACTTTAAAAGTTTTGATACACCAACTTTAAAGTTTGCTCAGATTCTTACTCTTACGCACAAACAACATGTGGGATGAGCATACTAACCCACGTAAGCTTAAGCGTACCTTTATGGTTGTTTGAGATGGATATGTTGTGACTGCTGACTACGGATTCATCAACAAGAGTTTAATGAACACATCAAGACTCAAGGGAGAAGTTAAAGAATTCAAGAAATCAAGAGATACATTTGGTTAGTACTTCATTGTATATTATTTGAATCCATATGTAAATTGGTTTTGTCACTAAAATTGACAAAGGGGGAGATTGTTAGGACATTGTCCGGTCAAACCCACTAGCGTTGGTATGTCAAGCTAGTTGTCAGTTTTAGGTGTCAAAACTCAATTATTGATTTAGCCTACTAGAGTTTAGATTTCGGAATTGGGATATAGACAAAGTAGTAGAGACCTTGAAGACGAAGACTGTGAAGACAAAGAAGACATCAATTATTCTTCATCGACAAAAGGTTAGTAGGAGTTATGACTTTTATGAAAATTCTTCTATTCTACTTTCTCTATTCTTTCGAAATATAGTCGACTACTTTAGTAGTGATAATAGCGATTGAGATCGTATTCTTGTCTAACGTGGCCTTGTGTCATGACCAGTGTTTGTTCCCACAAATACTGTGAGTACAAGAATGAATGAGATAGATTCGGTGCCATGTGTCCATTACAATGGTTTGCTTGCAAATCGTTAGTTGGATATGAATGAATCTAAAGGAGTACTCTTGAGCAAAGAGTCCATGAATTACAGCTGAGGACGTACACACGTCTAAGTTCTGGCTAAGCCCAGTACTTCCAGCGGAATCCAGATTTGACGAAATCTGACAGGCGGACGGTTCACGAACCGGTTCGCAAACCAGAAACTCAGATTTCTTCTGAGTTCCAAAGTGACTGAACATTTCGCAAACCGGTACGTGAATTCAATGTTGGTTACTTTGCTGGTGTCGGATTTAGTGGATATTCTTTCAGAATTTCACTTGAGTCAAACTCTAAACTCCTTTATCTCTTAGATTGACTTGTATATCACATAATATCTTTTGTGTTCCATCTAACGATCCTCAATGAGTCAATAAGATAAGATTATCTCTGGTCTGTTGGATTTCTATCTTGAAGTGTTTTTGAGCTAACAAAACACTTGGCAGATAATGATAAAAAGAATTCCAATTGAGATTAATCTCTATTACTTGGTTATCAAGTTTAGGGTTTCCTTAACTTGTGGGACAAGTAATTGATTGCTTTATTCCAAAGCAACCTATCTTATTGAGTGTTATAAATAGAGGTGTCTACGGACAAATACCGCAAGAATCAAGCATACGTGAAGGTCCTTAGGGAAGGTAACGTAAACTCTTTTCACTTCGGTGAACGCTTGTTGTGGTATAGTCATC
>JAJJMA010145918.1:0-13498 GCA_023529015.1 Papaver nudicaule
GTAGTTTGAGGTAGTCAATCCACTACAAAAATCAAATGAAAAACAAACAAAACAAAACAATCAAAATTGTTGTCAAAACCTTAAATTCTTGCATTATACATCAAACCATAACTGAACCAAATAACAAGCGAGACAAAGTGTGCGACATATCATTGTGAAGCGACATTGACAAAAACTTACCCCTTGTAAGTGCTAAAATCCACATCCTGGCAGTGTTCAAAGGACGAAGACAGGGGGAAAACAAGGATCCTGAGCACAGCAGGAATGCATATTGTCAAATTACTGACTACTTAAAGCATCTTTGACAAAGAAAAAATCAGGAGGAATAATATACAAGTAACACAGAAACAAACCTTTTCATCACTGCAGAATGTACTTGCAGAAGCAATTGATTCCATAGCTAATACATCTTTTCGGAGAAGGAAATGCCACAATAAAAGAATTATTCTTCCAGACATGAACAGTTTCAAATCACATACGTATGAAGGATCCATGCAGGTCCATATGCCTACAGTCCATAACATGCAATCAGTATTGCTGTGATGAACTTGAAGACATATGGATCGGCATGATTCAGGCATTGGCATGTGATGTTGACTGATTTTACCCTTGCGTTATTTCCAGCTTACCTGCAAAATACATAAGAAATAAGTTAGCATTTGTGGCTCAATAGCCTTCAGAAGAAAAAGCAACAAAGCCATAAAACAATTATAAAAATTGTACCTTCATGGCTTGAGAGATGGTAACTAAACAAAGCCAAATCAAAACCAATCATCACTCCTGTAAACCAGACAAAACTCAACTCAATTAGAGAGAGAGTAACAAAATGTATCCATCGCCAAAAAAACACATATGAAACTGAATACTTAAACTCAACTGATAGTCTACATCCTCAAACTTCTTAATGACTAAAGACCAAGTATAAAGGCAGTATTTTACCTTCTCAAAAATTGTTGTTACTGAACTAGTAGTGTTGTTGAATGCTCGTGCATTTCTCTCCACCCATATGCACCACATAATCACTGCAGGGATGTAATTCCAGACTATATTGCACTCCTGGTTAATGAACTGAATGTTAGTTACATTTTAGAATCACACCAACAATCACACCAACAACAAGATTAATCTAAACACACCAACATCAGGAGGAATAATGTACAAGTAACATAGAAACAAACCTTTTCATAAATGCAGACTGTACTTGCAGAAGCAATTTCCTTCACATAGACTCGTCATCCACTGACATCTAGTAGATGGTACCTGCAACAACGAAGTAATCGCATTACAATACAACAATCACATTTCAGACTCAAATTGAACATTAAAGTGCACAAAACTACCTTAGCGAACAACAGAAATCCATCTTCACAACCAAATCACATACGTATGAAGGATCCATGCAGGTCCAATCGCCTCCCGTCCATAACATGCAACAGTATTGCTGTGGTGAACATGGAGGCGGTTGGATCGGCATGATTCCAGCATTGGCATGTGATGTTAGACTGATTTTACCCCTGCGTTATTTCCAGCTTACCTGCAAAATACATAAGACATAAGTTAGCATTTGTGACTCAATAGCCTCAAAATGTATGATCACAATAAGGTTACACACCTTCCCCCTCCTCCTTTATCCGGGCTTGGGACCGGCAATGCATGTGCATTGGCGGAGTTAGAAAGGGGTTTACTTTAAAACATAAAATATATATATAGATAGATATAGGCAACAACAAAATATACATTACAGACAAATTAGACTGATGCATAGTCAGTCTAATCTTCCTACAGTAACAAAAACCAAAAAGTGATCTGTAGGACTCGCCTGAAACCAAAAAACAAAACTATGTAGAAGTCGCCGTTGTGTGTAGTTACCAAAAAACCAAATGAGCTGTCTTTGTACTAAGTGAGCTGTTAATCAAAAAACAAAACAAAACAGCTGATGTATTTACCATGTCTTTGTACTAAGTGAGCTGTTAATCAAAAAACCAAAATACCTCCTAGCCCGATAGTAACCTTAACTGTTAAGCAGACCCACCAACCTATCTTCAGCCCATATCAACCAAGTAGGCAGTGATAGTTGACTCAATACGACATAACCATCTCCTTGAGGGGCATCCCAGACCAATGCCTTCTGGTCATAAACTTGCTCGATGTAGACCTTCCTCTCATTCGGCTTCACTTTTCTACCATGGACAGTTACACCAGCGACTATAGAACCCAATGCGACAACCTTACCTACATTGTCGAGTAACTGCACTGGTTGGCCAACGTCGAGCGTACAAGGTGCACTGTCCTCGGTCTCCATTACACGACTATGAACACCAGCAGGATAGGTAGTAGACCCTTTCTCTGGGCTAGGAGTGCTAATCGGTCCTTGTGCAGCTGCATTAGCACTCATCATCTGTATTACCGCCTGCAAACAACAACAAATGAGCAACACTACGAAATCGGGTTACCTTTAACTAAAGTAGACTGAACTTCAGAATTGAACACTTACATCGACTTTACCACCCAACATCCCAATAAGAGTTTGAAATGAAGCCATCTTACCAACCACAGTACCCATTGTACTTTCAATTGCTTCCATTCTTTCCTCATTATCGGTATCTCTATTTTGAAGAGCAGCAGACGCTACTGCCACCATCTCACATTGCTTCTTTGACATAGTGGATGAGTAGCCACGAATTATATCTTTTCGCTTACATGGAAACACCTCTTCCAGTTCGGGTGAAACCAAATGATCATCACTGCTTAATCCTTTTCCCTTGTTCTTCTCTTTATCTTCTAACACTTTCTTCTACATTTTCATAAGAGAAATGCTGCTTGTTAGCATCGACAACAAATATTACAGCAAAAAAATAAGACTTATTATGAGAAACAAAGTGCGCTTACATGTGCCTCAATTGCACTGGGATGCACAGACCCATCTGGTCGTTGGTGTCTCATCAACCACTTGTCTGTTGTGGCTTTGGGTACAACTTTGACATTCGATTCTTCGTCCTAACGCGGCATACTAACCATTAAAACAGAGCATACTAACCATTAAAACAGAGCATAGTAACTACTAACAGAGCTTATACTTACTAGTTTATATTGCTTGTTGCTGTAAGAGCATCGCCCAAGTGTATGGCGGATCGTTTGCATACCGCGATATTCAGCATTCTTAGTACATCTTTCAATCTGCTTAGGGTTTCTCTCAAGCTCAACGAATTCCTCCCAAATATGTTTATCCATCCCATCCGGAACTCTCAGTTTTGCAGCTTCCCATTCTTCAGGAGTGAGCTGAATTGGGCGTCTTCCACGTAGTACCTCCTCCACCTCGTCCTCACCAGCTACTCCAGATATCTTCTTGGGTTTCTTTCGGCGATTTTCTCCTAAAATGACACTCCTTAAGTCATACTTGTATCTCCGAAACAGTGGTGGAAATCCTGTTTCTATAATTGAACGTACATGATTCACCGGAAACTCAAATTCTAGCTGTACAAGATACATATTAATGACAACATAAGTACAACACCTCACTGGTTGGGAAATCACACAAATCACAATAAGTACAACATGAGTGAACATACCATCAAATAATGCCAAAGATCATTTTTGAAGCTATCCGGCACGTTCCTCCAGTCTTCTATGTTAATAGGAATATGACGCCGTATGATATCTCCTGCCCTCGTGGAGAATTTGTTAGCATTAGGATCCTGTGGCTTGCCAGTAAGGCTGAGCCCGACCTTAATCTTTGGTTTTGCTGTAGAAGCGCTACTCACGTCGTTCTGCGAAGTTGTAGCTCGAGAACTCGTGCTTTGATGATGTTCCATTGTACTGCAAAATAAAAGGAGAAATATTAGTAAAACAATATTTATGCTTTGCTGCTGTTCAAACATCACATGACTTAAATCACACAAATCACAAAAATAACCAATAAACATGAGTTAAAACAACACAAGACTGAATCTGAGTGCTCAAAAAGACTATAATATGGTAACTAACAAGCACAATCAATACAACATTAAGCCCAGTTCAAAGATGCTCTAATATGATAACCAAATAAAAGTTCAAAGCACAAGCCACAGATGTCAGTTACGGCGCAGTTCTAGCAAATCTCTCAAATGGGGTTCATCCTCAAAAATCGATTGGAATTCTCCGAACTGCGGCTTCAGTAAGTCATCGGCTTCTACGGTTAGACGCTTCTTTGAGCGAAGCACGACATACCAATCAGGATCCTTTAAATCTGTTGAATAGAAGACTTGAGATGCCTCAAAGTCGAGTATCGCAGGTTCATCAAAGTAACTCTGAGAACTCCTGAAGTTTTTCAAGTTAACCAGTACAAGGATCCCATCATCACTGAATTTACACCCACGACTCCTTTTCTCCACCTTCACCCAATCACAATAAAATACCACCTCTTTAAAGTCTGTGTAGTCAAGCTCCAATATCTGATTTACCACACCATACCACTTGGTCACATCCTCAACGGGGTTTTTATCTTTACGACTTGCCACATATGTTGTTGTTGCTTCCATGCAAACACCACTATCTTGTGTAACGCGATTTAGCTCATGGGACTTGGGTACAAAGGTAAAACCATTAACCCGATACTTGTTATATTCTTTCGCTCCAACAGGACCTTTTACGTAACGCCACAATTTGGAGTTCATCTTTCCTTCTTGAACCAACTGCAAGCAATACAGTAGTTGTCAGTTTCAAGGCAAATAATCAACGATTTTATGCCAACAAGGATATTACAATATACACTAAAGCAGAAACTCAAGTATAACAAAGATAACAAATAATCATAGCATGTTTACTTTAGTTCTAGCATATTTACCTTTCTATACAACCACGCTATGAAATTTGTTTGTCGTTCTACTTCGCTGCCGGTGCTAGATATCCCATTCCCATTTGTATTCAGTGAAATTTCCTCACAGTATTCACTGCAAACCAGTTAGATGTGAGGGCAGTTAGTACCAACATAAGAAGTAATAATCATACATTAACTCTCAAATACAAGTAGTACTCACGCATAGTAGTCTGCAAGACCTTCTACTTCACGGCGAAACAACACCCATCTAGTTATTTGTGTTAACTGCACACTAGAAAGAGTAACACTCTTATCTCCATATCCCAAAGGGCCTTCATCGCTATACTCAGAATCACCATCTAAGAACGCTTCTCGTGTAGCTCTGTGATTGCCATCCTTTGCGTTTGCCACATGTTCATTGCATAAACTACTCCTTCAGCTACAAGTTGTGATTCCTTAATAACACCTTCCACGAAACGATTGTTGGTCGGAAGGTTCTTATAGTACTTCATTGACCTGCATAAAAACATAGTTGTAAGATATTATATCATAAATGAATGGAATGAAGGTAAGCAACAAAGTCTAAAGTATTACCGTTCAAGAGGATACATCCATCGGTATCTAACTGGTCCGCAAGTTAGAGCTTTATCAGCAAGATGAACAACAAGATGGATGCTGATAACGAAGAAAGATGGTGGAAAATATTTTTCAAGGACACACATAGCCTCGGCGACCATGAATTTGGCATCTTGAAGTTCACTTTTAATAAGAACCTTTGAGCACAAGATTCTAAAGAACAAACTGATCTGTTGAAGAGCCCTGCGGAGGTCTGGGTAGCGTGGGAAAGCATGTTGAATCAGCACCGGCAGCAAAGTCCCCATAATGATATGATAATCACGAGACTTCAAACAATGCAAACCAGGAGGGTCAATTGTGACATTGTTTCCAAGATTTGAACAAAATCCAGTCGGAAACTTGATGTTCTTCAGTATCAGTAAAAAGTTTCTTCTCTCCTGCGGATTCAAAGCATAAGGAGCATGAGGCAATACACTTTTTCCTGTTTCAGAATTTCTAGTGATCCACTGCTCTTTTTGAATATTCAGTTCCCTCGTATCTTCTCTTGCACATATACTATCTTTGGATTTCTTCTTTATATCGAGAACTGCATCTACTAGATGCTCAATAAAGTTCTTCTCACAGTGCATCACATCGAGGCAATGGCGATAAGAATTGGAGACCCATGATGGAATATCGAACAACTTCGGCCTCTTATAAAATGCTTTAGTTGTTGCATTAGGTTCATCAGCAACAACTTCATAAAAATCTTTCTTTCTCTTCTTTCCATCTCGGGTAAGCTTGCCAGGAAGATAATGAACATTGCTCGTCTTCATCAGCACTTCTTCTCCACTTAATCGAGCAGGTGCCAATCCTTTCTCCACTGTTTTCAGTCCCAATAGCCTGCCCTTCCTGAAAGGATGAGTTGACTGCAGAAATCTTCGGAAATTCCTATACACAATCTTTCGCGAGTGATTCAGCCAATTGCTTTCAGTCTCATCTCCACATCCAGGACACGCTATGTAACCATCAACTACACAACCAGAAACATTACCATAAGCAGGTAAATCATGTATACCCCACATAAGTATTGCCCTCAACTTAAATGACTGTTTTAGATGCATATCTATAGCATCAACTCCTTTCCAAAGTTCAATCAGGTCGTCTATTAGCGGCTCTAGAAAAACACATATGTCTTGACCTGGTGCCTTAGGTCCTGGTATTAGTAGCGCCATGATCTGAAATTCTTGCTTCATACACAGTGATGGCGGCAGATTGTAAGGAACTAAGATGACTGGCCAACAACTGTAACTGGTACACTGGATGCCGCGAGGATTGAAACCATCTGTAGAAATCCCAAGCCACACATTTCGCGCTTCCTTTGCAAACTCAGGAAACTTCTTCTTCATGTTCTGCCATTGTGGAGAGTCGATCGGGTGTCGCATATACTCAGTAGAAGCTTCTGCTCTATCATGCCAAGTCATATCTTCAGAAATCCATGGAATAGTGAAGTACTTCAGAAGTCTTGGAGCTACAGGAAAATGCCGCAATACCAAGCAAGGCTCTTTGGTTAGTGTTCGAACTCCATCTTTGCCTTCCTTGTACTTGTACCTAGATGAGAGGGAAACAAAATTAAAAGTTCAAATTAGTATGTCAACATACATCCATGTTGACAGAGATAAACAAAAAAAAAGTTAAGAGAAATTAATGCATACCTAGATGCTCCACATTTTGGACATTCTATCTCATCTTTATATTCTTTTCGGAACAGCACACAATGGTTAACGCACGCATGAATGTTTACTGCCTTCATTCCCAAATCTTTCAACGTAGCTTTCATAGCAGGGTACTTCTCTGGGAATGTATTGCCTTCTGGAAACCACTTTTTTAGTAATCCCAACAGGTAAGTAACGCTGTGTCCCGACCAACCAAACCTCTTCTTTACATGGTGCAGTTCCACAATGACAGAAAGAGTTGTCGCACCATTCTCACATGTTGGGTAAATCTTCTCTTCTGCTAGCTTTTTGTACTTGTAGAATTTCTCACCTAGATTAGGCTCTGGCTCCTCAAAAGGATTTTCATTTGCACCTACACCCACATCCTCATTTAGTCCTTCATATACCCCGAACGCATTATCAACAAAGTTGTTTAACCTACAACCATTATCTTCACGACTCTCTTCTACGACTTCCTCCACTACTTCCTCCACTACTGTTTCATCTTCAAATGTATCTTCTTCCTTGTCCTGACCAACAAACGACGCTGATGCTGATGCGTCTACTGATGTCGGCTTCTCTCCGTGTAGATACCATGTTACATATGATCCAAGAATGCCATAAACTTCTAAATCATTCTTAACCAATGCAAAACTCAATGATTTCTTGTTACGACAACGGCGACAAGGACATGGACAGAACAAGGAGTTTCTAATTCTGTTCTTATATGCAAATTTGATAAAATTATTCACTCCTTGTCTATACAATGCACTAAACCTATCTTCAATTGACATCCACCCTTTATCACAGAGTTCAGTCATTCTACAACCAGCAACACACCAGATTAACATAAAACATAAGCTAATAATGAAAATATATCATTCGACAACCATCAACACATCAGCTGCTAGTGCCTTAACCATTCCCCTGCTTACATATATACTACATATGAAGGTGCAATCCTCCAGGTACTCATATCTATCTATAATATCACTAACTAAATAGCATATTTTAACTAACGCACAACATTCTTATCATCTACCTACGGTACAGACTCACTGACATATCTTCCTAATTTACGAATCCATAACACGACCATTAGCACTCAACATATGTATTATCACCTGCAAACAAGAACAAATGAGCACTTAATCATCTGAATTAACTGAACTTAATCATTGATGCTCAACAAGTCAGAACTGAACACTTACATCAAATTTACCACCCAACGACTCCAATTGACCTTCAAATCCAGAACACGCTGTTACCGCCTTCTCACATTGCTTCTTCGACATAGCGGATGAGTAGCCACGATGCTTATCTTTTCGTTGATTTGCAGGTTTCTTTTTCCTTGTTATTCTCACATTACTGCTTGATCCCACTTCCTTGTTCTTCTCTTTAGCTTCTAAAACTTCCTTCTGCATTTTAATAAAAAAACAAACAAAGGTGGTTAGCATCGACATCAACGAGTACAACAGACAAATAAGTGTGACATTATAAGATAACAGAATGTGCTTACATGTGCCTTGACCGCTTTAAACTGCAAAGTTCCAAATGGTTGTCGGTATAGTTGGTTCTCAGCACATTCTTGTGTCTCCTCAGGAAATAGAAGTAGCCCAGAAAATCCCTCAATAAGTTCTTTCTCAGTAAATCCGTTCTTAAGCTTATCAAAACTCTCACCAATTTCTTTATCAGTCATTCCCTTAAAATAATCGTTATCACACATCTCCTCCCACAAATGTTTATCCATCCCAGGCGGAACTCTCAATTTTGCAGCTTCCCATTGTTCATCAGTGATTTCAATTGCAAATATGTCAATTTCCTCGGTCATTCTACAACCATCAACACATATGAATTGCAATCCCACACACATACTCATGGACTGATGCTTAAGCATATCATCTACAAGGTACTAACTCACTAATAGAACAAGCTACTGGACATTATCTTTTTATATGTCATCAACAACAACAAGATTAATCTAAACACACCAACATATAATGATGAGACTTATAACAGAAAACATAAAACTCTTATGTCATACACACTAGCAACTACAAAACTCAAAACTCAAAACATATAACAGAAAGATGAATCAAACAAGACAGATAGATTTTATACCTAGATTTTATACCTGACACTTCAACACTACACTTCAACACTTCAATCTTCTCTACTATACAAAGACAAAAGCAGAAATCAAAAATCAGAAAGAAAAACAAAACTACAAGAACAAATTAACCCTAACCAGAAATTAAACCCTAACCAAAAATAAAAAGAAAAAGCAAAACAAATTAACAAATCAAACCCCTAAGCAGAAATAAAGAAATGACTTTTCTTTTCAGAAATCAAAAAAGAAAAAAAAATGGGGATAAAATTAGGGTTTATATACCTTTTGAAATCAGGGGTAAAAACAAGATCTTTGAGACAATCTGAGCTATGGGTTTTACCTACATGCAAGTTCTGAAGCAAATTTGAGCTTTATTTTTGGTTTTGAAGGTGGCTTTGAAGATTAATTTCTAAAGATTAGGGTTCTAAACTAGGGTTTTCTTAAGGATTTAAACTAGGTTCTTCAACTGAAATCCATAGATTAAATCTCAAGAAGAGATTTACTGAGAATAAGTCGAAGAATCAATGGTTTTCTCTCTGGTTCTCTCTGGTTCAGGGATTTTTTTTCTCTCTGGTTTTGGTTAAGCTCGAGAGCTCGAGTGAGAGTGAGAGTGAAAGTGAAAGTGAGAAGAAGATAAGGCAGACGATGAAAACGAGAAAACACTTAGCAGTTTTTTTTAGTTTTAAGAGAGTTGTCGGTGGTGGTGGGACATGTGTGAGAAAGAGGGGGAAATATTTTAGGAAAGGGTGGGAAAAAAATTAGTTTAATCATAAGTAATGATTAACTCTAATTAATGAAGTTTAGGGGTTAATTATGTGATGATTATGTGTTAATGTAAATAATTGGGTGGGAAATAAAAAATTAGGTGAAATTTTTGGTGGGAATTTTTTGGGGGAAATGAAAATAAAAGTTTTGAAATGATTTTTTTTTTTTTTTATATTTAAAAATCAGTATAAAGAATAAAACAAATTCTAACCAAATAAACCCTACAAAAAAAATATTTACGAAAAAACCACCCCATGCGCAACGGAATATAACGTTGCTGTAACGTTGCGTAATTAAAAAAATATATATATATATTTACAGCAACGTTAAAAAAAAAATGCGCAACGTTAGTAGACGTTGCCACGTGTGCAACGGCTATTAACGTTGCAGATGCAGAAAATAAAACGTTACAAATTGGGCCCCGTGGCGTAGTGTTAACCTCTCGTTTCTATTTGATGACAGAATGGCAAGGCCTATCAAACGTGTTGTAACAAATAACTCTTGCACTTAATAATAATACAATACCTGGCCTACTTTTCAGTTGAAAAAAAAAGGTGTTCTTTATGGTTCACAAAAAATCTGTTTTTCTTTTGTGTATTTTTCCAGTAACAATGAAGTGTACTTTCAATCGTAGTATTCAACAACACGACACCGTTTGTATGAGTTTATTTAAGCGTGTATACCCCAAGTGGCCCGAGCAAAGATTTCCAATACTTCAAGAGAAGAATATTGCAAAAAATCCAACATACCAAAATTGCCTACCTTCATATCACAGATGCACTATGCTTGGTGTTAATAAAATTTCAAACAGAACAAGTGCCTATATAGAAATTAAAGAGTTGATAAATGACTCCATGACCTGCTAGACTTAACTTTGAGAGAAATTCTACCATATAATTTATCATCTATCTTATACGGTAGCAGTGTAACCAAATTCTTTTTAGAAACCCAATCGTGGATTACATGATGCAGGGTCATATAAATGACAGTATGTAGCATCTTTTTGTAGTAATTTCAACCTTAGCTAGAAATCAACAGTTACATTGAGCTCGCACACACACAATGATGAGCTGAGACGTAATATTTTTGTGGCACAAACATACACTGAACTCAAGCAACAAGAAATCTAATGAACACGGAATAACCAATTTCTGATATGATTAACCAAATGAACTAGTAAGACTAGGAATAATATTCAGTCATTATAGATTTAATCTGGTGATACAAAGTAATCCATACCTCCTTAGTTTTGGCTTTGATAGGGGTCACAACTCTACTTTGTGAAAATCCAAAACTGCAAGAAGAAACAATAGTTTCAGAGACTGTTCTGAAATCAAAGAATATTCATATAGCAAAACACAGTAAATCCTAACCAACAGCAAAAGCCTAACCAACAGTAAAAGCCTAACCAACAACAAAAGCCTAGAGACATTACAAATGAAAAAATGAATCTTACCCCAATGCTTCGGATAACCCATAAACTAACAGCCATCAATAATCCAACTCCACTTTTATTAAATGCTAAAGATTCCTCAAAGATAATCCCTGCATATCCTTACCGAAATACCAAAGCCATGGCAACATCCTGCACCATAATTAATACCACTTCCAGTTAAACCAATGTCAGCAAATTTTTCGCATGTTTATGCATTTCAATGGAATTAAACAAGAAACAACCTTAAGAAACTTAACCTCTATGCAATATTTCCATCAAAGAAAGCACGGGGATATACCTGATTGGTAGCAACCCATGAGTGATTAATTGCCACAGCCCCAGCTGCAGCGGCTCCAACAATTTCAAATGCTTTCAAGAAATAAGTCTTTGGTTGGTAACTTGGCTCAAAATATTGGGAGCTCACATCATCCACTGAACATAATGGATCAGATGTCCGTGACCTCTGCATCAATTCCTACACAAACTGCTAAAGTATGAATACAATGAATGTAAGAATCATATCATTTCCATTCGTGAAAGAAGAAAAAAACAACTACCTAATACTGTTCATCATCTTTGATGTTTTTGTTATGTTTTCGATTTGATAGTTACAGCTTCAATTCAATGTTGGAAAGCTAATTTCCTTGATTTTGCACAACAGATCCATTAAAATCTCATATACCCATGAAATCTCTTAATTTCTGAAGCCAAAAAATAAACTCAATTAACCAAACAAAAACATCAAAGCAATAGAAGCTATCAACTTCGAGATCTGAACTTGTAGAATTTTTTTTTCTTTAACATTCATAGATCCTTGCATACCCATACTTTCATGTGGTATGGGTTATCATGGTTAACTAATCTATTGATAAAAGATATCAACACCGGGGTTTCAAGATAAGAAATTAGACATTTTCATATTTTAAACCAACCAACATACTATAAATACTCCTACAGACTACAGAACTATTAAAATATCTAATTTCCTACAGACTACAGAACTATAAAGAAACATCATTAATTTAATCCATTCCCACCTTAACAACAAATCCCAGTCCAATGGATTCGATGAATTAGAATTTTACAGAACTACTCATAAAAGAGCACTCCATACACAACTTAGCTTAATAAAAATCTAAGATGACACTAAGATGTTTTTTAGGTATTTAGAACGCAGCTTTAGAGCAGAGATATGGAGAAGGAGAAAAGATATGTAGAAGAATTTATTTACCAGTAGTAAGAGCAAAAAGAAAACCCTAGCACCCAAATTAAATGCAAGGGCAAAAAGAAAACTATACAAATCTCCTAAGAACAACAAAATTAAAATGCATAAATCGAAATCCTAGCACCAATCGAAACCCTAACAACGAAATATAAGAACAAACAAAAATGAAAAAAATGGATTTCAATCAAATCAAATGATGTGAAGCTTAAAGTTAAATCATAGGAGAAATGTTTTGTGAATTGATGAAAAAATAATGAACTTTCTGTTGAAGGAAGAAAGACTGGATGGAAACCAAAAGGAAAGGAAATATAGAGAGAGGAGAGAAGATAAGGAGATAAGATAACGAGAAGGAGAGAGGGTTTAAAAGGTGTCGATGAAAACGAGAAGAAAGATTCATCACAGTCGTTGATTATAATGAGAAGTCTGCATTTACTACATGCACACTCGAGAATCTGACCATAGAAACAGCCATGTGTTGGGGTCGCAGTGCAGGTTGTTTCTAAAAGGCCTAATCCGTCAATTCAAGTTTCATGGATTCAGCCCCCATTAGGGGTTGTTGATTTTTTGATTAATTTTTTGATTTTTTTCCAGGGTTACGACCCCCATTTGGGGTACTAAGCCTTGCAACTACTAGTTGGGGTCGTTTCTAAGGGTCGAAAAGAGGCCAATTTCCACTAGTGATTGCTGTTGAAAGACTGCTACTTCCATATCTTGACTGCATTTAATGATCAATCTCTTCATTTACTTAAGTTTGAATTATAAGTATCAGCATTGACATTAATGGTTGCATAAGGTTCTTTAGGATTACCTACTGATGGCCACCCATACTCTCAATCAATTCTCTAAACTCACTGCAGCAAGAACCAATACAATCTCACGAAATATGTAGCATCAATTA
>JAJJMA010145926.1:0-13393 GCA_023529015.1 Papaver nudicaule
AATGCAGTGTGGAGCACATTGAAAATATAGGAATTCATTATTACGAAACACTAATTCGTTGGAGGAATAATTTCATGGCAAGACAGAGGTATGCGTGTCTATGATGTTTTGACTCATATCTGGACTAATGCCCACTATCTCAACCTTCCAGTTGCTCATAATGGTCGTACCGTGTTCATATTTCTGGACTTTCAGTGAAATTATTGCACTAGGATTCGACGAAAAGTTCATCAGAACATGGGAGTATTACTTTATTTACTGTGCTGCTGGGTTTAAAACACGCACACTGGGGGTATATCAGGTAATCTGGACTGCATAAGATTTTTCAATGTGCCTGGGTCAGAACAGCCATTTTGTCAAGTGGTTCAGGGTTCTGCCGTGGAACTTCTCTTAACATAGTTTTGAACTCTTACGTGTAGATTGTATTTTCGCGTCCTGGCAACCTTTCCGCATTCAAGGATCCGTACAAGAGCATCGCCTCAGCCTGATAGATCTGTCCCCAAAGTTAATCCAGTTGATTCGGATACAGGTGCCGGAAACTATGTCCAGTTTGTTTGTTTTGCTTCCACCCTTTTTTATTAGGCGAGTGCTCTACATTCTTCAACAATTAGGAACCAAAGGGATGGATTCTTTCCAAAGCCCTTATAAAAAGCTTTGAATATGAATGCTCTTGCAATCCTATTTTAATCACAAGGCGTTAGATCTACGAACCTAATATAGTGCGGCACTTACCTGAGAGTTTACATCCCTTGGTAATTGCCAAGGATGTCAGTAATATTTACCATTGGTTTTAATGTTTGTCATCATCTTTGTTGTTACTTCAATTCCTTGATCAAAAGAGAACTGAATAAGAAAATTTGTTAAACAGAAGATATTTTTACATCAAACTTTGATGTTTTTACATCTCAGTTAAATTGGATTCCATTTGCTTTACAATCGTTGGTCTCTTACTTCAGTTCAGTTTGCCTCACATTTAAGTTAAAAGACAGATCCTTAGAAGCTAAAATGTACTTCAAGGCGAGTTACTTTGCTGCAGTTCAAACATCTCTGTCAAGGTACACTTAATTCAGAAAAGTTAATTTGTTCCAAGTCATATGCTTGACTAAGAATGCTGTACTAACATTAAGTCTTTTGCTGTATGTTTGCATTCGTGACAGGGATAAATTCCTAACACATAAATGCCATGGAACTCATGTCATCACATGGTTCCTTGCCGTGCCTGACGGGGAGAGACGAATGAGTCCACTCTATGTCGTAATCGGTTAAGTCACTTGTCAGAGAGTTATGTTCATGTAGAAAATTTGTTCACACTACTTTTCAATGTCTTGCTTGACTCTACTCTAACTACTGAGAAAGGAGAGGATGCCAAGCTCTCTACGCAACTCGAAGGCTGTCCTTCGACATTTGTTATAAAGCATAACCTTCCCATGATCAGTAAATAAGCACAAATGGAGGCTTATCAGCTGCAGGCTCTACTTATATTTGGAGCAGTCATTTTAGTGATTAAACTGGGCTACTTCCTCAGATGCATCTGGAGAAGAGTAGCGAGAAAAAAACCATCTTCTCATGTATATCCTTTAAGTGATCATATGTTTCAAAAGGTATCATACAAAGAGCTGTTTAATGCAACAGATGGTTTCTCAGAGGGAAAACTTGGCCGCGGTCGGAGGTTACGGTTCGGTATACGTTGGATTTTTAAAACTAAATGAGCAGGAGATAATAACAGTTGTTGCAGTGAAAGTATTAGATCTTCACAAAAAAGGAGCTTTAAAAAGTTTCATGGCGGAATGTGAAGCACTGAGATGCATTCGACATCGAAATGTCATGAAGATACTGACTTCTTGTTCTAGTGTTGATTTCAAGGGAAATGAATTCAAAGCTCTAGTTTTCGAATATATGCCTAATGGGAGTCTGGAGAACTGGCTGCACCCAGCGGCATACCACGGTCAGCTCCAGAGATCCACCAAGAGACCATTAAAATTTATGGAGAGATTGACCGTAGCCATCGAAATTGCTTATGCATCGAATTATCTTCACCACCACTGCCAAACACCAATTGTTCATTGTGATCTAAAGCCAAGTAATGTCTTATTTGACGACGAAATGAACAGTCTTGTCACCGATTTTGGATCAGCGAAGTTTCTTTGTGAAAATCGTACCTGTAACACATCAATAGGGTACAGGGGCTCGGTTGGGTATGCTGCTCCAGAGTATGGTATGGGTAGAGAGGTCACGACGTACGGAGACGTTTACAGCTATGGGATCCTGTTGTTAGAGTTGTTCACAGGAAGGGGACCTACCGATGGTGTATTCAAGGATGGCCTTACCCTTCATAGTTTTGCGGAGACAGCTCTTCTCAGCGATCGAGTTATGCAGATTGTTGATCCAACACTACTTGTTCCTTTTAGCTTCCGAAATGACAACAACGAAAAAAGTTCGCTTATAAGGGCCTCATTATGTGAGGCTCTGACAGGAATTGTCAAACTTGGCGTTATGTGCTCAGTTGAGTCACCCAAAGAAAGGATGAAAATGGAGTTGATTGTAAAAGAGTTGCAATCCATCAAGAGTGAATGTCTTTTAAACAGAAAGTTGTAACGATTGTATGTAAATATGTACACGATATGTTACTGTAAACATGTTCTTACTAATTGACTTGGACTTCGTCTTGACATTCAAGTATGCTTGCAAAAGATATCTAAGCTGTAGGGGAGCATTGGAACCGTCCAGAGGAATTATAAAAACTGATCTTTTTGCGCATCAAAAATTAGGATTAGGCTGGTTATATCACAGGGAAAATACTAATGAATTGCCTCCTTTTTGGGTAGAGAATAATGAACAGAAAGGGTCTTATACGAACTTATTGACTAAGGAACATACATATCAGAGGCCGGATCCTCTGAGAGGTGGTATTTTTGCAGATGACATGGGTTCGGGTAAGACTCTTCCTTTACTTTCTCTTATTTCCACTGATTTTACTGCACCATTAGATTCTTCTTCTTCTTGTCAGTCATTAAGCACGGACCATTAGAAGAAGAAGAAGATGAACTGACATTGTCTCTTAGGACGTCTCATAGTAGAGAGATTGTGCATTCTTCTGCACATAATAAGAAAGCTAAGAAAATTGTTGATTTCAATAATCAGGAGGAGGATAGGAGAAAAACATTGATCGTTTGCCCACAATCATGATAACATGATATAACCTTTTCAATTACAGCAGAAAATGTTTACAAAGATAAGAGACAAAACTCTCGTTAAGCACAATTACAGACTAATCACACTACTTATAGTATGATCTATATTATAAGACCGAATGGTGTTTTTGAGCTTGGACGGCATCCGTATTTCGGGAAGACAAAAAGCGGCTCAGATTCGATCACATTTATCTCTAGATTTGCTCATTTGTAGGTTGACACTCCTCTCACACTCACTCAAGCAATTAAACCCAGACATCAAATCCATGCGTTATGAATAAACCTAAAACGTTCCCGTTTCTCTCTCGCACGTTCCCATTTCTCTCTCGAGTCGAGTTATTTTGCCCCCTTTGGATTTTCACTCTCCTTTCACACTCAGGTACGATTACTCGGAATTTGGTTTTGGTTTGTAAGTGATTGCACTGTTTCGATTTCCGTTTGTAATAGGGTTCGATCATCTGCAAGTATGATTCATCATTTGATTTCTGTGTGTGAGTGATTGCACTGTCAATTTTTTTGATTTCTCTTTGGTCGGTAAATAGGGTTTTATTAGCTGCAAATATGATTCAATAATGGTGTTGATCGCGGAGGCAAATTTTTTAACAGAGTTTAAGACGTCAGTTGATACGTTTTACTATAATGTCTACATGATTTCCAAGGTTATTCGATAGCACTACAACATTCTAACAATGCAGGCAATATCTATTCTGTTGTTTGAATGAATTAATTTTTGGCCTTGACTGTGTTTGATGGAATTCCTGAATGAGTCACCCAGTTATTATCGTTTTGGAATTTTAGTTGTGAAGATGAGTAGAAATATTTGGTAAGAAGAAATGTACTCAAATTAGATCTCTAGATTCAAATTTCAATTGTAATAGGGATTAAACCCCGTGAGCAAACAATTAAATTTAAACTCTGATCTGTGTGTTATGAACTGATTCAAATACTTGAGTTTTCTTTTCTTCCGCTTCCAATTTTCATTTTCAGGTTAATCTCTCTCTCAATTTGATTTTACTCATTTGGTTGAACCCGACTCCCTTGAGACCAATCTATCACGAACATCCTTTTTTGAGTATGTGAACTTTTCATATTTGTTGATTTTTATGGTTTTTAATTGTTGTTCGTCGATTTGTTTTCCTGATTTTTGGGTTCTATTATTACAGATTTGGATTGATTTTTCTATTATTCTTCGTACAATCTGTTCCAGGTATGAGGTAACAATTATTCTCTGTCTCCAATTCCTTTTACTCATTTGGTTCATCTTCCAATAGGGTTTTAGTTTATCCATCAAATCCATGTTTTTTATGATAGATAAGGTTATCTGAATTTGAATGAGTTATTTTTTTTTAATTTGAATTAACCAGCAAGAAAATAAAACTGTTGTAGTTGTTCTGATTGATTAAAACCAAAATTGTATGGATTTTTAGGAATTTCACTAACCAATAATCCGGGTTTCAACAATGCCCCTGCCATGGTCATATGTTCTCCCATCATCGCTTTCTGGAGTACCGATGCACTTGTGCCGCTTAGAATGTATTGTAGAAAAAGATAACTGCAGTTTTTATATACAGTGTCTTTTATGTAGTGCTCGGAAAATAAGTGTTTGGTAAAGTATAAAGTTGCGTTTTGGGATCTTAATAGCTACATTTATCACTGCAGCTATGACTGATTAGCTGCAGTCCATTAGCTGATTCCGGGTTTTGTTTTTTTGTTCAAATTATGTTCTTTCTTGACAAAATTGCCGATTTTGGGTTGTCTTGCAACAAAATGCAAAGAACTATCATCCAAATACTGGAAGGAAACGACGAGTTGGCAATGGTATACAAACATTAACTTGATGTGAGTTTGTTTAATATTGATTCGCGAGTAAACAAAAGGTCATTTCGAATTATTCAAGTTTGAAGAAGATTAAAAGATTGACATGTAATCCGCATCTACTAGCTTTGGTAGAAGTAGAGTTTAAGAAGGTGTTTTTGAATTGAAGTTGTTGTGGAGAGTAAATTGATCTCCAATGGTGCAGTTCATAGGGAATGGTCAGTGAGTCATAGGGGTTGTCATAAGTGCTAAAATATTGTTGCATTTTCCCTCATTCTTTTGCATTTTTAGAGATGGGCTATTTAACCGATGGTACCCAGCAAATGACCAATTGCGGACTTTGGTACCCAATATTTTTAATATTAAGGGATGGTACCTGGAGTTGACGTTGACTGTCAAGTCAATACGTTGACCTAACTATCCGTTACTTAAATAAATATAAATCTATTAATAAATACTAAACGGCGTTAACTTCCGTTATTCAGTGATTTCATCTTCCGTTCAATATTTAATTGATCCAACGACGATTATGAATTGCAAAGAAAACCTCTTTTACACCCACCGCCACCAGTCTCCTCTTCTTCTTCCTAACACCTGCAACTCAAAAACCATCTATACGAATCCAAAAAAAAATCCCACTAACAGATAAAAGAATGATCTTTTCTATTACTCAATTAACAACACCCAATCAAATTAAAATAACTTGAATACATTGTTCAATCAACTTAATCAAGATGAGTAGCAAGGGATTTCCTCCTTTTCTCGTCAATACAACATTTAAAACCCTAGGTAGGCACAAGTGCTAGTTCTTATGATTGATTAATCATTAAATACAACAACGAATTATAAGATTAACATCTCTCATTCAAGATCAACACCTGCATCTCAAACATTTTCACAGATTTAAAATCAACGACATCAGTAGTTGGTTTCCCAAAACTCCAAAATTCTTGTTTTGCTGCTGCTAGAAGGAATTCAAAACCTACACTATCAACAAAATCAAGATTTTTTTTCCCCAATTTTACCTGCTCATTTATTTTGAAGATGAAACTAGGGATTTACTAAAGTTAATTTAGGTATTTGTTTGATTGATAAAAAATTTCAGCAAGGATTAAAAGGAATTTTAGGGTATGGGTTTGGTGTATGATTTAGGATTTCTGCTTCATAACTTCAAGAGAAGATCGATCGTTTCAGGAGCAGAAACTAGCTAAAGCACAATGTGCTTCAACTTGAGTACGTTGAGAAGAAAAGATGTATTTTAGGTCTAGTGAAGATCTCATCGTCTAATGTTATCAGTATAACACATAGACACGTGTAATTTTCTTAACGGGACATTAGGACATTTAAGTCATTGTTATTATTCTTAAGGTTAATTTCGTACTTTTACAGTTTCTGTCACATATATTATAACTAAGTTAAGTCAACGCATTGACTTGACAGTCAACGTCGATTTCAGGTACCAACCATTAATATTCAAATTATTGGGTACCAAAGTCGGCAATTGGTCATTTGCTGGGTACTATCGGTTAAATAGCCCTTTAGAGATCTGTAAATGTATGCATCTTATATTGATGATTTTGTGCAGGGTTTGTACCTGGACAGCCCTCATGCGGTTTTTCCTTGCAATATTCAATGCATAAGAATGATTATCACTAGACTCACAAGAATTGATGGGGAGATTTTTTTGCATGCTCATCACTGTTCTTTTCATTCAGGAGGCCATCAAGGTACTAACGGTATTTTCCAATTTGCAAACAAAACAGGTTAAAAATTTAATAAATAATAATTTTTTAGACCTTTTTAATATTTGAATCATAGGGAATGGTCAGTGAATTTGCAATTCCAGAGTCTGAAAATCCAAATAACGAAACGTATCAATTCAATGGCTGGAATGTTGCGAGTGATCTTCACCTTTGGACTTTAAAGAGCAGAGGGTCATGTCTTGGCGTTACGGCGCAGGTGTGAAAGGTACCCAAATGATCTTACATTGTACTTCTTAGAGTACTCGAAAGTAATTTAGGATACATTTTTTAAACTCTATTACAGGAATCCATAGAAGATTATTGCAGACTATGGGGTTCCTTTTATGGTTGTGCTGTGGACAACAATGTCATTCACTGTTCCAGGCAAAGTTCCATCTGGAGTTCCACGAAGGCTTTTTTCTCCTCTACCATGTGAATAACAACTTTTCACCTGAAATGTTGACAGCTGATATGGACATACGGTGTTCAGTACATAAGTTCCATTGCCATAGCCACTTAAAAAAGAGGAATCAAATGCCATTAATCGTCCCTGCGCTGAGTGAGAGTATTTTTTCGTATGGACCTTTCATGTAAGTGTAAAAGTCCATTTCAAACCTGACTATGGCTTTTGTATAAAATGGTGTTGGAAAGAAAATTTGGGTGATAGTAATACCCCTTAAAAAAATCATCGTTTACCAGATTACATGAGTTTTTGAGTACCAACTCATTGGGTCTGTGCCATTTATCATGGACCTTACGGATACGTCATCAAGCTATAGTGATATTATTTCTATCGAGTGTGTATGATAATTGTTCTCAGTCTACTGTTGATCTCGCTTTAAGTATTTGTAGTCTTTATGAGTTGCGATCAACAACCAAAGCCTTATTGTTTTTTCATGATGCATATACGGCAATAACCTTCACTGTTGAGTTGTTTGATGTCAGTTACAATAACATGCAAATGGACCGGTGATTGCAGAGAGGAGTGTGATCTAGATTTAATTGTTCCATCTGTAACATATAATTGATAAATGGTTCTGTTACTCTCTGATGTACTTGGGTTTGAGATCTCAACATTCTCAACTATTAAAGATTCCTCATGTGCCAAATAATTTTGATGATTTTAATTCTTGATTTTACCGATTGTGGTTTCAAAATAATAGGAGTACATCAAGTGGTTGAAATTCAAACGGCCAGAAGCCCGTGCTTACGGCACGGGTCGTACCCTAGTTAACTAACTAACCAAATGACAGGCTGTTCACAGGTGTGAACCACACATGTGTTAACAGAAAACAAATGTGCACACATGTGAGAAACACGTGAGAAAGAATAGAAGAGAAAACTGAAAAACAGTTTTTACTCAGTGCAGTCACTTTGAGCATTACTTTGTCTGTCAATACCGCCCCTCAAGGTCAAGTGTGGTGCCTGCAAAACCTTGAGCTTGTCACGAATCATACAAAACCTTGGACCATGTAATCCCTTAGTGAAAATGTCTGCAATTTGCTCAAGTGTGTTAACATAAAAGACATCTAGTGCTTTGGTCTTCACAAACTGCCTGACAAAGTGATAATCTAGATGGACATGCTTCATCTTAGAGTGCAGTACAGGATTAGAGGCTAAAGAGATAGAGCTGATGTTGTCACAACCCAACTTAGGTAAACCAGGAAGAGAAAAATTCAGATCCTGAGTACCATACAGAACCAAACTATTTCAGCTGCACTATGTGCTAATGTTCTATACTCTGCTTCAGTAGATGAACGTGTTACTGTAGTTTGCTTTTTAGAGGACCATGAAATTGGATTAGGACCCAGAAAAATACAATAACCACCAGTGGATCTCCTATCATCTATATCACCAGCCCAATCAGCATCAGAGAATCCCAAAAGAAAAGAATCACCCTTTGTAAACAAAATACCATGTGTCAGAGTACTTTTTATATATCTTAGTATTCTCCTGACTGCTGCCAAATGAGTTGTTCTTGGGTGCTGCATATGCTGACAGACAAGATTAACTGCAAAAGAGATCTCTGGCCTTGTCCAAGTTAGATAATGCAGTGCTCCAACAATACTCATGTACTCTGTAGGATTTGACAATAGCTCACCATCAGTTTTACTAAGCTTGGTATTAGGAGCTAGAGGTGTCTGACAAGGTTTAGAACCCTCCATATTGCATTTCCTCAGCAAATCAACAGCATACTTTGTCTGGCAGAGAAAAATACTATCAGAATCTCTTTTAACTTACAATCCCAGAAAATAGTGCAGATCACCCAAATCTTTGATGGGAAAGAATTCCTGTAACTTTGTGATTGTGGAGTAAACAAAAGAAGCTGAAGACCCTGTAAGAAGTATGTCATCAACATAAATCAGAGCAATAGTTATTTGATTTCCTTTTTTATGAACAAACAAAGATGGATCAGCAACTGAATTCACAAAGCCCAGAGAAATCAAAGTACTGCTTAACTTCTCATACCAAGCTCTTGGAGCTTGTTTCAGACCATAAATTGACTTGTGAAGTCTCAGAACATGGTTTGGTCTTGCAGGATCTACAAATTATGGGGGTTGCTGCATATATACTTCTTCCTGTAAGTCACCATGTAGGAAGGCATTTGATACATCAAGTTGCCTGATAATCCAATTATACTGAACTGCCATGGCTAGTAAAACTCTAATAGTAGTAGGCTTTGCTACAGGACTGAAAGTTTCTTCAAAATCTTCACCTTCTCTCTAATGAAAGGCCTTAGCCACTAGCCTTGCTTTGTGTATCTCCTCAGAGTTATTAGGATTGGTTTTGAGCCTGAACACCCACTTGCAGCCAATTACATTTTGTCCATCATATTCCACATAAGACCATGTTCCAGCATTTTCAAGTGCCCTTAACCAAACCTACTCTCCACTTAGGTAGCCTATTAGCTTCAGTAAAACAAGTTGGAACAACTGCAATAGTATCACTTATCAAAGCAAAAGGCAGAGGATATTTAGTAGCAAAATATGACTTAGGCTTAAATATACCCTTCTTACCTCTAGTGGTCATGCAATGATCATTCACAGTAATAATGGGAAGAGTATGAGAAGATTTCTCAGCAGTAACAGAAGGAATATCAGAAGTAGAAGAGGATTGAACAGAAGTGTCAGCAGTGAAGGACAGTTCACCAGAATCTGACACTGAAGTTGAAATATTTTTAAAAGGGAAATCCTTCTCATGAAATTGAACATGTCTTGAAATATAAATTCTCCCTGAAATGGGATCAAGACATTTGTAGCCCTTATGATTAGGACTATAACCTAAGAAAATACATAGTTTACTTCTAGGTTCCAGTTTATTAGAAGTGTAAGGCTTTAACCATGGGAAGCAAGCACACCCAAAAACTCTGAGCATAGCATAGTCTGACTTGGAATGAAAAAGCATTTCAAAAGGACTGAGAAAGTTAATTGACCTTGTAGGAAGTCTGTTGATTAAAAAATTAGCAGTTTGTAATGCATCAACCCAGAATTTAGTTGGTAATTGTGCTTGAAATAATAGAGTTCTGGTAATACCTAACAGATGCTTGTGCTTGACCTCAGCAACACCATTTTGCTCTGGTGTGTGAGGACAAGACAGTTCATGAGTAATACCCTTAAGATCAGTATACTCTTGCAGAAAAGAGTTTAGAAACTCACCCCCATTATCAGTTCTGCTTGCTTTAACAGAAAGAGAAAAGAAATTCTCAAGTTTAGTAAGAAGTGACACAAAGGCATGCTTAAACTCAGATTTATTGATTAAGGGCAAAAGCCAACAGTATTTAGAATACTCATCTACAACATTGGCATAGTAAAGAAAACCAGATACAGAAGGAGTATGACAGGGACCCCATAAATCTATGTGCAACAACTCCAGAGGTTGTGCAGCTACAGAAGTTGACATTTGAAAAGGTAACTTTTGACTCCTACACACTCTACACTCGGTACAAGATACTGGTTTATTTGATGAAAATTTAAGTTGATGGCCTAATCTTTGCATTGTTTGAAAAGAAGGATGGCCACACCTTCTGTGAATCAGTTCAGCATCAATGATAGTAGATGAAAGAGCATGAGGATTACTGCTGAACTGTATTGGATACAAGCCATTTTTATGAGGCCTTTGGAAAAGTATCTTCCCAGAGGTCAGATCCTTCACAGAAAAACCATTACAATCAAGAGTTAATGAGCAATTGTTATCTCTAGTGAATTTATAAACAGAAAGAAGATTGTGAGAAGACCTAGGAACAAGCAGGATATCATTTAGATGAAAGGAATGATCATTAACAGACACACTAGAATTTCTAAGTTGGGTAATAGCCATACCTTCACCATTAGCAGTTTGAATCATAGCATTGCCATCATAAGAAGTAGATTCCTGCAGTACATTCTCATCTGAAGTTATGTGATTATTAGCTCCACTATCTGCATACCAAGTGGAATCATCAAATATGTCAGCTGCTGCTAACATTGCACTCAGATTTGGAGGTGGAGTTCTTCCTTGATAAGTGAAATTCAATCTTTGATTGCAAGTGAGAGCCAAATGACCAAGAATACCATAAATCTGACATTTCTCTCCAGAACCTCTTCCCATTGAATTTCTCTGAAAGATAGCTGTATTAGGAAATCTTCCACCTCTACCTCTGAAATTACCTCTTCCTGAACTGTAATTAGGCCTGCTTGAATAGTTGTTATTATAATTGTTGTTGTTGTTGTTGTTGCTCATGTATGATGCATTAGCAGCAAATGCTTTTGATTCAACATCTGAGGTACTTCTGGCCTTAAGTACTGAAACTTCTTCACTCAAAAGTAAATTATGAAGTTCTTGTGAAGTAACTGGCGGCAATCTCATACGAATAGAGGTAGCAAAAGGACCATATTCAGATGGAAGTCCATTCAATACATAGACTACAAGTTCATCATCAGGAATAACAGTACCACAAGCTGCTAGCTGATCCTGCAACTTTTTGATATCATCCAAAAATTAGCTACAAAATTGGTCATTTTGATACCTTGAAGTCTTGTACGTAGTTGAATAGCATGATTTCTTGAACTTTGACCAAATCTATTTTCAATAGATGTCCATAAGCCATGAGATGTTGATGCACCAACAACATAACAACTAACTTGATCAGACAGAGTGGATTGAATCCATAGAATGACAGTAGAGTCTTCTACTTGTTTTAGGTGTAAAACAATAAAGAGAATCTGAGGGGTAAAGTGTGAAGTGTGATGATGTAATAAGAAGTTGTAATGGTATTCGAGAGGTCAAGATCGAACAAGACTCGCCTAAACCAAGAAATGGCCGTTCGAGTATTTCTTCAGTTACAAGAAAAGGATATAGGGTTGGTTTAGGGAGGGAAGCAGAGAAAGATGAGATCAGAGAATTGCTATAATTTCTGTGATCTTGATGATTAAATTGCTAAATAAAAATGGATATTCAGTTCTCACTAGATATTGAATGCTGAATGAGAAGAGTTAATCAATTATCGATAAGACAGATTGATTATACTTGCACTGAATTAAACTGTTTGTTCTGTTGAACTTGAACTGTCTTTCCAAACTGGTCGAGTGACCTATTTATAGCAATAGAATTCCAACTGATCTCGTAAGAAGTGGAAGAAGTGGAAGAGTGGGAGTGAGGAATGAGTGGGGTCAGTTGTTAAGAGTCTTGCGCCTAATAATAGGGAAGACTAACAACCCACAACCTTATCCCATCTTTCCAGCAACGTTCACACGACTTAGTGTCTTTCCCGTTGAGTGATTGAGCCGTTGCAATCACACGTGCCGTAGACCGCCAAACCAAAACCCTAAAGAATATCCCCCCATGTAACTTACTTGATTCTCGTAAGATTTGTTAAATATTTATTAAGTCAAAGATGACTAGGTGCAAGTCGTACCAATTACTGGTAAACTCAGGACTTTGCGTAAAGATAGAGATTAAGCGATAAGCTTGTATATCTCTTTGAGATTTTGTCAAAAAATTGAGTCGGGCAATCGCCATTTAAACCAATGAGATAAGTCTAAGGATTGAGCCATGCAACCGCCATTAAGACTGATAAGATAAGATAAGTCTAAGGATTGAGCTATGCAATCGCCGTTTAGACTGAGAGGATTTCAGCAACTCTTTGTGGCAATAGTCAAGTAAATACGACTTTCGATTTGCCATAAATATGAGAAATTGGCTTGTGGCATGTAATGCACCAATTCTCTGAGTAATGAAGACATATGAATGTCCAAAATAATATAATTCATAGCCATGAGCCATGATTAAGAATTATAGCACTGATTTATAGAAGCAAGTCCATAATCAGGAAAAACAGACGAATGATGCTATCACAGCGTAGCCATCATCAAGAATGCATAAGCATTGCCAATTCAAGACCTAAAGATAGGCCACAATAATAATAATAAGCCATGTTACATGGCATAATAATCGTTTTAGGAAGTTAGGCATAGGACGTAAAAGGATAAGCCATAACATTACGTTATTTTCAGATTTCTGGACAGCTTGCATGTCATCCATTCATAAAATCATCCAGGCCAGCCTATATTCGATAAAAATCCCAAATTTTAGTATGTTATAGGGAACTCACAGAGGAAAAACTTTTGTGAAGGAAGCGCCCCCTAATTGTTCACGGATTGGGCTGTA
>JAJJMA010145930.1:0-12813 GCA_023529015.1 Papaver nudicaule
CAAGTAAGCACATGACGTTCTCCCCCTATGGTTATGCACCACAAGAACAAGAACCATATGTATTCTCCCCCTATTTGTCACAAAAATATGACAAAGTAGTTCGAGACTAGGGTTTCATAAACCTATGAGAATAGGTTAAGCTAAGTACTCACATACCAAGTTTAAGATGATATAACTAGGAAATCTGACGAAGATCCCTAAGTTCTCATCTTATAGAGAAATATAAATACACGTTTCTCCTAATATTCCACAACCACGCTCCCCAAAAATATTTGTTATTAAACGCAAGTTCAAGTTAAGAACTCTCCCCCATGTGGTGTTATTAAATAAAGAACAACTTACAAAGTCGAACATGGACAGAAACAATTTAATGTTATCCAGTTTTGCTTTGTTTATAGTCTCTTTTCCTTAGCCAATTTCTTGGAAAAGAGTATATGATTCCGAGTTTGTGAAAACCCTAGAAATCATATAATCAAAAGTTTCTTGATCATGAGAAAAGGCTTAACTTTTGTAAATAGACATAACTTTGCATCACTACCGAGGCAATGGAAAAAGCTATGTGTTGCAATAAGATTGAGGTACACAAATCAAGTATTGCAAACATCATTAATAATCATCTAAAAAGAACTTTTATTAATGAAATAAAGTAGTACATTCTTGAAAAACTCTAAAAAGCATGAAAAGGCAAACTACTTTCAGATCTAGTTTATATTCCTTAGGCAAAAGTAAGAACCAGTTCTCACAAGGAATCAACCAATCTGATCTACTAAGAAACGAAAACATACAGATTTAACTTTGTTCACTGCCAGTGGTGTTTTCTGACTCTTCTGAACTGCTCCAAGCTGCCATGGTCAGATCCATCATATATTTGAGATCAGGATGTTTTGAAGCAAGTAGATCGAGTTGTTTCTGTAGACAGGTAACATTATCTTCAAGACATTTCTGTCTTTTGATAACGGTGTGGAGTAAGCTCACGACTTCATTGTTGTTATTGCTCTGAGTTACCTCTGCAGAATGACTTGATTCTTCATCACCCTGGTTATCACTATTCTTGCGTTTGTTAACATTAGTCAACATCTTGCAAATAGAGCTATCACTGAGTGGTTGTGGACCACCAAGCAGTTTCCCTGAGGGTTTAACATTGTAAAGATCGCAAATCCTTCCAATGAGACATGGAAACCCAGGGTTTTTGCCATTACGAGTCATTGTCCTCATGTTATATAGAATCATATCACACAAGTTTATTTCTCGTCCGCTCCTTAAATAGTAAACCAATTCTGCAAAGTCGTGACTCCACACAGAGTTGACCATCATGGAAGGGAATAGGTTAGCCACTCCTAGCTTTCCCAAGGCTTTCAACTCTATAGATAGATCTTCTGTTGGAAATTTCCAATCCCAAGGAACTTCTCGACCTATTAGTGTCATGGAAAGTTTTTCATTGGTTGGCCTTGAATCCACAGGTCTAGGTAGTGTAATACCTTGTTTGGATAGACCTGTGAGAGATGCTATAAGATTGCAATTTACATCTATCACGGTTTTCCAACCATTGTTTTAAAGCTTAAGTTATCATCATCGGTTCCATGAATGTTGGTATAGAATTCTCTGACGGTTCCTTCATAAGCTTTACCATGACCATCAAATATGTTGCCCATGTTAAAGGACTTTACATATTCTACCGCACCTTCAAACCTTGTACTATCAACAAGTTTTCTTTCTACAATGAGAGGCTTATCTTTGATGGTAAGATAGCGATCATAGCACTTTTCGTTGTAGAAAGTGATTCCCGAGGATGAATCACGATGATAGTTGTTTTTCTTTGATGTGGAGCTCTCTTTTGGTGGATTCAGGGGATTCGCCATTGGTTTTCCTCTAGTTCTTGTCATGATTCCACACAAACTTGATTCAAGAGACGTATTTCAACCCTTAAGACGTTCTTGAAGTGAATTGAACACTCTGGGAAAATTGTCGCAATTCAGGAGACTTTCTGATACAAAAACCTAGGGCAGCGGTTCCCGAACCGTACGGAGGCAGAATAAATTGTCTCTGTCTGGTCCGGTATCTCGGATATATATAGGGGACTGCAAGCCCTGATCACGAGATTCTAGTTGTATCAGAATTCGGATTTACTCAAAAATTCAAGTTTTACCTTAATATAAATTCCTTTTTTGCATGGGACTCCTAAGAGTTTGAACAAAACTGAAATTGTATGTGTTTCCATTTTAGGAAACTAAGGTATTTCCCTTTTTGAGATAATCAGGTTATTTTCTCAAGGGTAGTAATTCTCCTTATGACTTTGATTTTGAGAGCCACAAAAATCAAAATCCTTTTAACTTGTTGGAGCAAAGGCTCGACATACAAGTACTTTACCAACAAACCCAAAAAGACTAAATAAATCTACAAGAATCTACACCTACTTCCCTACACATTTTTCTCAGCACACAAGTAGGTACATGATGAGAAAATCCTGTCATGGATTTTAGGGAGAGTAGACGTGAGCATATGGATACTCACAAATCTCAGGATGACAGTTGCCATAGTGAGATAGATTCTTGCCTTGGGTTTCCTTTGGAACATAGTCTTTTGCCTTTCTTTTCCTATATTTGACCAAAGGGGTACTCATGGAGTTAGAGGCATGCTTGGGAAGTTTTAAATTCCTTGACACAGAAAGTTGGCATTCTTTATCAATGTGTCCAGGGTTTCCGCATTTAAAACATGTTGTATTAGCATGCTTACTTCTTTGTTCCTGAATGTTTTCGATGTATTCTACAAAGCTGACATTAAGATCTTGGAGGAGTCGGCAGAGTAGGTTAACACGAAACCTTTCAGGATCAAGAAGTTCCATGATCTCTAATTTCTCGAATGCATGTAATCGCATGATTTCATTGCGATGAACATCGAGCATATTTACAAGCTTATCAGAACCCAACATATTTTGAATAAAGCGTTGTATTCTCTGGTATACTAAATTGGCAGTAGAGATAAACCAATTTTTTATGTACGCCATAACTCACAAGCCTCGATAAGCACAGACAGTTACGTCTTTTATGTGTTCACCGGCTCTGATACCAATTGAAAAAGCAGGGGTACCGAAATACAACCAACTTTTCGTTTGGGCTCATGAGACTTATGGTCAGATCTGGACGATCTCAAAAATCAATATCCAGATCCGTTAACCTGAGTTTGGATCTCAAAGGATCAGTCCAACGCAAGACAGGGTCTTGGTAAATCCAAGGGATGGATTGAGGACAACGATTAGGTTTATTAATAACGTACTTCTTGTGTTTGCTTTAATTATATAATCGGAGAATATAATGCGGAAAGTAAAGCACCCAAGACACCAGAGATTTTTTTTAACGAGGAAACTACAACTTGTAGAAAAACCTCGGGTCCTCGTCCGGACTGAACACCGCACAGTACAAACTGACTACAAACACTAGCCTACTATAAGACTTCGGTCTGGGATGTAGCAGAGACCAATTCCACCCTCCAAGCGAACTGTCTACTGTCGCACTCCTTACGTCTCTAGATCCCCCACAGATCGTCACGCACTTGATTCCCCTGGCTGACGTCCATTACAGCCCTAGGAGTTGCTTTAACCATTGTTAAAGGCTTGTGTCAACAATTCCGGCTTTGCAACCTCAATTGTCAACTGTATGTTTGAACTGTCCTCTATCAGTTTGGCATACACAAAGTGACTTCCTTCGGATTGTCTAGGTCATACGGAAATCTAATTACAAGCGGGGGCTGACAAGTAAACCGAGTAAACTATGCCCAACTTGTCTCTACCTTAGTTGTAAAAAGAATCACTTAAGAAACTTATACAACTTGAGCTAACTAGGTCTTACAACACCGAGTGCAGTCGTGCGTTGCTTCTTTCGAAACCCTGTGTGTAACGTATCAGTTCTTGAATGGCCTTATATAAGAAGAGAAGGACCGTATAATAGACAAGAACGTGACCAGGTTACCAAGGTTACATGTTACTCCGATTTCAACCACTAAGGTCTCAATCTCCTACCTGTGCTTCCCAACTCGCAAGAGAAGTCTTTATAGTCGTAGGTAAATCCCGTGAGGAACTGCTTACCTAATAGAGGATGACTATACCACAACAAGCGTTCACCGAAGTGAAAAGAGTTTACGTTCACTTCCCTAAGGACCTTCACGTATGCTTGATGCTTGCAGTATTCGTCCATAAACACCTCTATTTATAACACTCAATAAGATAGGTTGCTTTGGAATAAAGCAATCAATTACTTGTCCCACAAGTTTTGGAAACCCTAAACTTGCAAACCAAGTAATAGAGATTAATCTCAATTGGAATTCATTAATCATTTATCTGCCAAGTGTTTTGTTAGCTCAAAAACACTTCAAGATAGAAATCCAACAGACCAGAGATAATCTTTATCTTATTGACACATTGAGAACCGTTAGATGGACCACATAAGATATTTTCATGATAATCCAAGTCCAACTAAGAGATAAAGGAGTTCAGAGTTTAACCCGAGTGAAAATCCCAAAGAATATTCACTTGGGACGGTTTGCGAACCATCCATCTGAATCACATCCAAAACTATCAGGTTTGCGTAGGTACGCATACAAACTGACACTATGGAACTAAGGAGTAAATATGAGTTTATGTTCCGTGTACGGTTCGGAAACCGCCCACTATTCAGATTAGGGTTTAACAGGACCCGCTGGAAGTTCTGGGCTTAACCAGTACTTATACGTGTGTGACGTCCTCAGCTGTAATCCACTGGACTCTTGCTCAAGAGTACTCCTTTAGATTCACCCATATCCAACAAGTGATTTGCAAGCAAACCATTGCAATGGACAAATGGTATTGAATTTATCTCATGCATTTTTGTAACCTTGGTATTTGCGGGAACAAACACTAACATAACACATGGTCATGTAGACAAGAACACGATCTCAATCGCTATTATAACACTACTAAAGTAGCCGACTATTTCGAAAGATAGAGAAAGTAGAATAGAAGAATTTCCATAAAAGTCATAACTCCTACTAACCTTTTGTCGATGAAGAATAATTGATGTCTTCTTTGTCTTCACAGTCTTCGTCTTCAAGGTCTCAACTACTTAGTCTATATCCCAATTCTGAAATCTAAACTTTAGTAGGCTAAATCAAGAATTGTGTTTTGACACCTAAAACTGACAACTAGCTTGACATACCAACGCTAGTGGGTTTGACCGGACAATGCCTAACAGTATTCACCCCTTTTACAGACGTTCTTGAATTGAATCTTAAACAAATTAGGGAGACTTGTCACGATTCAGGAGAAATTTCTTATACAAAAACTAGGCAGCGGTTCCCGAACCGTACGGAAGTAGAAGAAGTTGTCTCTGTTCCGTGCGGTATCTCGTGTATATATAGGGAATTGTAAACCCTAATTACGGGATTTAACTTGTACCAGAATTCGGATTTTCTTAAAAACCCAATGTTTTACCTTAATACAGATTCCTTTTTGCATGGGACTCCTAATAGTTTACACAAAACTGACACTTGTATGTTTTTCCATTTAGTGCGATGTATTCTTGCTTTGGGTTTCCTTTGGAACATAGTCTTTTGACTTTCCTTTCCTATGTTTAACCAAAGGGGTACTCATATTACAAGCATGCTTTACAATGTGTCCAAGATTTTCGCATTTAAACCAACATGTGTTAGCATGCTTACTTATTTGTTCCTGAATTTTTTCGATGTATTCTACAAAGATGACATTAAGATCTTGGAGGAGTCGACAAAGTATGTTAACTCGAAATCTTTCAGGATCAAGAAGTTCCATGAGTTCTTGCTTCTCGAGTGTATGTAATCACATAATCTCATTCAATGATCCTCGAGTATTTTTACAAGCTTTATCGGAACCCAGTAAATTCTGAAGTAAGCGTTGTATCTTATGGTATAATAAATTGGCGGTAGAGAAGAACCAATTGTTGATGTACGCCATATTTCACAAGCCTCGATAAACACAGACAGTTACGCCTTTTAATGTTACCTGCTCTGATACCAATTGAAAAGACAGGGGTACCGGAATACAACCACCTTTTCATTTGGGCTAGTGAGACTTATGGTCAGATATGGACGATCTCAAACAATATCCAAATCTGTTAACCGGAGTAGGATCATAAGTGATCAGTCCAACTCAAGACAAGTATTAGCAATTCCCTTGGATGGATTATGGATTTACTCGACGGTTACGAATAACGTACTTCTTGTGTTTGCTTTAATTATATAATCAGAGATATAATGCAGAAAGTCAAAGCACACAAGACACCAGAGATTTTTTTAACGAGGAAACTACGACCTGTAGAGAAACCTCGGGACCTCGTCCAGATTGAACACCACACAGTACTAACTGTCTACAAACGCTAGCCTACTATAAGACTTCGGTCTGGGATGTAGCAGAGACCAACTCCAGCCCTCCAAGTGAATTGGCTACTGTCGCACTCCTTACGTCTCTTGGATCCCGCAAGACCCAACGCACTTGATTCCCCTAGCTGACGTCCTTTACAGGCCTAGGAGTTGCTTTAACCAATGTTAAAGGCTTATGTCAATAATACCGGATTTGCAACCTTAATTAATGATTGTATGTTCGAACTCTCCTCTTCAGTTTAACATACGTAAGTTAACTTCCTTCGGATTGCTCATGGTCCTACAGAAATCTACTTTACAAGCGGGGGCTTACAAGTAAACCGAGTAAACTATGCCCAACTTGTCTCTACCTCAGCTGTGAAAAGAATAACTTAAGAAACTTACACAGCTGGAGCTAAATAGGTCTTACAACACGTGAGCAGCCGTCGTTGTTTCCTTCAACCTTGTATGTAACGCATCAGTTCTTGAATGGCCTTATTGCAGAAGAGAATGACCGTAGAATAGACAAGAATGTGATCAGGTTACCAAGGTTACAGGTTAATCTGATAACAACCACAAAGGTACGTTATCGCCTACCTGTGCTTCCCAACTCTCAAGAGATTGTCGTTAGGTAAATCCCACAGAGGAACTGCTACCTAATAGAGGATGACTACCACAACAAGCTTACACCGAAGTGCAAGAGTTTACGATCAATTCCACAGAGAAACTTCACGTATGTTTAATGCTTGTGGTTTTCGTTCTTTAACCCTCTATTTATAGCACTCAATAAGATAGGTTGCTTTAAGATAAAACGACAGATTTTTTAACCTACAAGTTAGCAAGTGCCCGTGTAAAACGTGCCCGTGTAAAACGTGCCCGTTACTTAGCTTGCACACAAAGAAACCCTAGGTTAATCTCAATTGGAATTCTTTTAACATTTATATGTCAAGTGGTTTGTTATCTCTTAACAACTTCAAGATTGAAATCCAATAACCATGAGAACACCTTTATCTTATCGACTCATTGAGATTCGTTAGATGGACCATAAAAGATATTTCGTGATAAACCAAGTCCACTAAGAGATAAGGAGTTAGTTGTTTAACCCGCGTGAAAATCCCAGAGAATATTCACTCGGACAGTTCATGAACCGTCCATCTGAATTCCGACCAAATACATCGAATCTGTGGTTCACGTACATGTACGCGTACAGATTGACGTTTTGGAACTCAGGAGTAAAATCTGTAGTTACTGTTCACGAATCGGTTCGTGAACCGTCGTCACCCTGATTAGGGTTTAAACTGGATCCGCTGGAAGTTCTGGGTTGGGCCAGTACTTAGACGTGTGGGACGCCCTCAGCTATAATCCATGGACTATGCTCTACAGTACTCCTTTAGATTCACCCAGATTCCTACATACGATTTGCAAGCAAACCATTTCAACGGAAAATGTATTGAATCTATCTCATGTACCTTGTAACCTTAGTATGGTGGGAATGCATACCAACATAACTCATGGTCATGTAGATAAGAGTACAAATCTCAATCGCTATATCTCTACTAAAGTAGCCAACTATTTGAAAGATAGAATAAGTAGAATAGAAGAATTTCCATATAAAGTCATAACTCCTACTAACCTTTTGTCGATGAAGAATATTTGATGTCTTCTTTGTAAAAGCAGTCTTCGTCTTCAAGGTCTCTACTACTTCGTCTATATCCCAATTCCGAAATCTAAACTATAGTAGACTAAATCAAGAATTATGTTTTGACACCTAAAACTGACAACTAGCTTGACATACTAACGCCAGTGGGTTTGAACGGACAATGCCCTAACATTTTTAGAATTTATCTAGCCGAGATAGGAGCACTTGAGAAGAGTGTTTCGTTTCTCAACTTCCACTTATCTCATAAAATGCATATTCTCGTTGATCATTTGTCATCATCTTTATCATCCATCCTTTGAATAATTATAGATTTGGGATCATCCACTTCTACATCGAGAAATGCCATTATTGCATTGTCGAAAAATTGTTTTGGCCCATGGACAATTAAAGAACAAATGAGCAATTGATTCTTCTTCATGTTTATAGAAAGTGCATATTAAATGCATATTGTTACCGAATCTTCTGATATTCTGCTTGATTGCCACTCCATTATTATTCGACTTTCAATATAAATAAAAATCTCCGGAACGATATTACCGGAGATAGTGTGTAGTTGAAGAATTATGAATATCTTTAGTGAGGATTTTGTAGCAAGATTTTTTGGAGAATTTCCTTCAGTTCTAATGTATAGTAGGTATATTCATTTGTAAAGGGATTTTCCTGAGACTGTTAGAGACCAAACCAGAGTATCTTCATAAATTTTTTTTTTTGTAAAAAAGAAAGTTAATTTTACACAAAGCATCACATTGAGTCAATTCAGTTATCGAATGAAAAATAAATGCCTTTTTTACACATCAAACAAGTACTACCTAATTTTCAAGAGTCAAGAAAATAATGCTAATTATTCAAAAGAACTTATCGTTTTCTCTTTATAGAATGAATACGAATATGAGTTAAATTTTACGCGCCAAGAAAGTTATAGCAGTTAATGGACGCAACGCTCAACTTGATCTCACGGGAGAGAAGCTCCGTAAATCGGAGAGAAACTGAGTTAATCCATATTTATCCGATTCTGCCCTTGATCTCCATTTTTGAACCTTATTTTCAACAGATCTAATGGAATTTTACAATCAGGCTTTACTTCTTCTCCACCAAACCTTATCACGATCACCACACCTTCACCGATTCACCATTAACCATCTTCTGCACCTCCACAAAACCAACCTGCTACCTATAACCAAATTCACTACATCTAAATCAATTATGGAAGGGGAGATCGGAGATTCAGAAGAAGATGACGATGATTTGAATCCTGACCTAGCTCTTCTTCACACTCTAACTCTGTCTCCCCTGCTACATGCCACTATTTCCTGTCGTCTGAAGGGTTTTCAATTTTCTGAACTTAATTCGCGATCTTCCCTTCTTCTTCTGTCAATTTAGCGTGAAGAAAATTCAGGTTTGCTTTTTGTAATTTGTCATCGTTTCAAGTTTCTTCACCCTTTCATGGTTACGGATGAACCACCTATGGATCTCACTGGGTTTTTAGGTAGATGTACGGGTTTTGCATTGTACTTCATATCTCATCTATACTCTGTTGCTATCGAGATTTTGGCATCTGATGACTTTGAATTCCCTCTTCGTAGTCGAGCTTTTGCTCATATTCTTACCTTACTGGGTTTTCAATTACAAACTAGTCATCCATCTATTGTTCTCGCCTTCTGCGAGTCTTTTTTTTTACCAGATCTGGTTCTATCGGATTCTGGTCTTTTGCTTCCTATGTTGTGTCTCGCTTTGGTTCACTCATTTGAATCGGACGGACTTACTGAGTCAGATCGTTGGTTTCTTGCATTTCTCTATCGTATCCTTTGTGATTACAACTACTGTTGTACCCTTACACGATTCCTCCACAGTTCTAACCTTTGTTCTTTTGAGGAGGACTCTGAAATCGACACCTCTCCGGTTCCTAATCTTCATACAATGGACTTATGCCTATGACCACTACGCCACATGACCTGATTTGTAACATTTTATTTTCGCATCTGCAACGTTTTTTGACGTTGCGCACGTGGCAACGTCAAATAACGTTGCGCAATTTTTTTTAACGTTGCTCCCATTAGGAATTATTAAAATTAATTAAGCAACGTTATTAACGTTGCTAATACCGTTGCGCCTTCAAGGGCAAATAGGTCTTTTTACCGGAAAATAGATTTTTCCCTTAATATATTTCGTTTATCTTTTTCCTCTCTCTCTCTCTCGCTCGTTTCTTCTTTATCTTCTTCTTCCACAAAGATTTTTTCTTCCCCCTTACCATCACCACCACCACCAGAGATTTCTTCTTCCTCTCTCGTTGTTCTTACGGTCTCTTGAAAGATTCAAAATAGATCTGAAATCATAGGGTTTCGATTTCTCTTAGGGTTTCGATTTCGTTTCGATTTCTCTTAGGGTTTCGATTTCTCTTTTCCCCCAATCTTATTAATTATTTAGGGTTTTCAATTTCGATTTTCATCAGTCAGAAATTTCTGTTTATGTGTGTTTCGATTTCATCAGTCGATTTTAGGGATTTTAGGGTTTGGTACTGATAGCAGTCGATTTCATCAGTCGATTTCATCGGTGTATGTGTGTTTCGATTTCATCAGTCCATTTCATCTGTTTAGTTGC
Organism: Papaver nudicaule; assembly: GCA_023529015.1. Classification (NCBI taxonomy): domain Eukaryota; kingdom Viridiplantae; phylum Streptophyta; class Magnoliopsida; order Ranunculales; family Papaveraceae; genus Papaver; species Papaver nudicaule. The sequence goes on from JAJJMA010145930.1 coordinate 10,622, forward strand.
TGCATGTGGTTCTTGTCATAATAATATATGTTTTGCAGGATAGATTTCATGGATTTTAAAGATGCCGAATCTTTCGGCAAAGCTCTTGGGATGAATAACTCAATACTTGGAGGAAAAAACTTGGAGGTTGATACACATGGGGGTACCATTATGATTCATAGAGCTGCTGTGTACTTGGAGATGGGGAAGGTAGATATCCTTTTTATTTCTAGAATTGTTGCTTAATTTGTTTAAGTTTGTTTGCTATTTGGTTTGCTAGGGTTAGTTATGTTCAATTTGACATTGTGGGTGTTTTTCAACCTTGTTGATTTTTGTCAACAACTGTAGTGGAAATGTGGGAGTATCTTATTCATCATCATCTTAGATATGTGATGCTCAAACTTATTTAACAAAAAGTCAGGTCTTTATGTCACTTCTTCCTTGGAATTTCTTCAACTGTAGTGTCTGGCTCAAATTCTTCATCAGCTGTATTGAATGGTATGATATCAATGAAGTCTACTTGTAGAATTTCGGCCCAAGTTGCAATTTTCGTCTGGATGGAACCCTTTACGTGTTTGTACTGCTTCAATCTAATTGTACCCTTGCCCTACTTATGTGTAATCTAGTTGATGTTTTTCCTTCAAAGGTTGTAGCAATGCACAGAGTGAGATGGAACATGAACAAAGGGAGCGAAAGATGGCTGTGTTATGGAGGAGCTGCTGGTATCGTCAGGTGCCAGGAAATGTCCACACGTTTTCCTTAGGTACATCGCGTTTTGTATATTGTGATAGGCTAAACATCTGTTATATCATCTGCATAGATTAGATACCCTAAAACTTCCCAGATACCTCTTCGAATTTATAGACTGGCAACATGCTTTATATTAAAAATCATGGACTCATTATCTTCTCATGTTACCGCGTTCATGTGAGCAGATAGTTGAAGGGTGTCAGAAACACTAGGCAGATGAAGAAGTTGAAGAGTTGGTGAGCTGAAAGCAAATGTATTTCCTCCACCACCAAAGCTCGAAGGTGCAGATGTATTATTAGAACAAATTCACCCTCCCCATACAAGTGTTAGTGTTATGCAACTAACATTAAGTTGTCATTTTTGCAGGAAAATTCTCAGTCACCATCTCAATTGATATTGCTACTAGCATCGGAAAAGCAAGGATAAGGCAAGGATGAGAAGGGTGACTTTGTGTAAGTTGTTGCTTTGCTAGATAGCTCTTTGTAAGTGGACAGGGTCTGATCTGTCAGTTCAGATAATTGTATATCTGGATTGTGCTTGTTTATTCGTTTCGTTAGAAAGTATACACGAGCTTTAATGTCCATTTTAATTGTGCATAGAGGAAATACATGAGCTTGTAGTATGATGGTATTTTCGATATATTCCTAGATCTCTGTGCTCAGTCTTCTAAATTCTGTAACTTAGTATCACCTGGTGAAGAAGTCATATATGACATACAGTACTACCAGATTTTTGATAGATGAAATGTTGTGCACATACGGTTTAGGTTGCTAGAATATTGGATTAGCTTTTATTGGTGGTTCCTTTAAACAGATGTACCAGCAACTCACAGTGTCACTATGATGGTTGAATCTTGTTTCTCAGTAACTGCTATCCATCTGTGGATAAACTGATGTTTTCTGATGGAAATTACCTGAAACTTGCACTAAAACTATGACTCTATGTTGCAGGGGAAATTCCTTGAAAGATCCAGCATCTAAGGCATATGCCCAGGTATTTGCTCCTCACCATGGATGGGCAGTTGAGCGGCAAGCGCGTAGGAATTGTTGGGCTGGGAAGTATTGGATCTGAGGTAGCTAAAAGACTTGAGGCCTTCGACTGCATCATTTCATACACTTCAAGGAAGAGCATTATCATCTCATCATGTGCAAGTGAGCATTATCATATCATCATGTGATGTGTACCAAAGGTATGCATATGTTGCCTGATATCATGACTTGTGTACCAAAGGTATGCATTTGTGCCTAATGAAGCTGTGATTTAGCATAAATGTATGTATGTAATCTAGTTTAGAAAACATATTTTTTTTAATTAATGTATGTATTTTTTTAATACAATATTTGGTATTTTTTAATAAAATATTTGGTATTTTTGTTAATACAATATTTAGTATTTTTGTAATACATTTTTTTTTATTTTTAATTAAAAAATCCGCAACGTTTATAGGCGTTGCCTAAATTACA
>JAJJMA010145947.1:0-23822 GCA_023529015.1 Papaver nudicaule
TCATTGTGGATTCCATACCATTGGTTTCCAACTAGGTTTATCTTCCCTTGATTACCGTCTTGTACGTAACAATATGCACGCGGAAGCATTCAATCACAGGACGTTTTATGAGGCAGCCTTGGGCTCAGAGGAAAAGTACAACAATATGTTGACAAGATTGAGATTTGAGGATGGAGATGACCCCATGGACCCCATAAATTGGTTCAAAATGCCGGAAGATGGTCTTGTAGCGGCGCAAACTTTTCGAACAGTTCTTATTTGGCTTTCAAAACACTTCTGTGCAACCTTCTTCCCTTCGAGGCATGCTCCAATCAAAGGTAGGAAAGAGAAGTGGAATGTATTTGTTTCAGGATAAAATCGCTCGATAAATCCACTACATAAAGCCTCATCATGTTTCTGGTGTACATTTTCAGCAATATGAATTAACCTAGTCTTGTTTAACAAGTCTTTGATGAATTCACATGAATCAATTTTCCAATCAGAATGTGCTTTAGCATGATTGGGTACAGACAATGTTCTCGATAATGTCTGCATAACAAGCATTTTATTTGATGTTTAACAACTTGATAAATTCAATAAAAAAAAACACTTTAGAACAACTTAAATTGTTACCTTTCCACTCCAAATGAATGCTGCAATATGGTCTTTATATGTGATCAATAAGGACATATTTTGAGGAGCTCCACAATCTTCAACATTTTCAGAGGGAGAGGAATCATCGTTTTGTGTACCTCTACAATAAAAAAAAGAAGAAGCTTAAGCAACACTGAATAGTTATTTCTTATAAAACAAAGAAGAATCAAATAGAAAAACTAGGTATAACTAAGTAAACCTATGGTCGTCAAATGTGCAGCGACTATAGACAGACCTAGTCGTCCAGATGGCTACGACTACAGTTCAATAAAGTCGTTCAGGATGAAACGACTAGACTTCATCCGAGAAAAGGGAAAACAGAAGTTCAACTAAGTAAATTCCGATGGTCGTCCAAGGTGGAACGACTACGGGGAGACCTAGTCGTTCAGATGAGCACGACTACAATTGAATGAAGTCGTTCAGAAACAAGAGACTAGCCAAAATCCGAGAAACAAGAAAACAAAAGTTTAGATCGGGAATTCTCATCGACCATAACTGAACGACTAAACCTTATCGCAGTCGTTCAGAGTGCAACGACTAGTTCGTCTGCCAAATTAAATGTCCAATACCAAAATCCAAAATCCAACAGAAAAAAACACAATATATACATGCAATCCAATTGAATCAATAACAATATCAAGAATTTTATAAATCAAACATTGCTCAAGATAAAAATCACTTCTTTATCAACTCAAATTAGGGTATGAAATTGAAATAAACAATAAACTAAAGGTTAATGAGATTACCTTTTTCTTGATTTTGAATTGTCTTCAACAACATTCTTCTTCTTTGGAGGCATCAATTAGAATCAGTAGAGGAGTTCTTGTGGGAGAATGGAGATCGGGTTTTTGTGGGAGAATTTTTTTTTCCTGTTACTCGATGATGGGTTATCTAGTGGTTTAGGTATAATGAGGTTTTGGTGGGGTGGAATTAATAGTGGGTGTAGATAGTAAAGTCAAAGGGGGTGGGAAATAGGAGTTCTACAATTTTTTGCAGGTGGTAATTAGGGAAAACGTAGGTGGAATTTTAGGTGGGTGGGAAAGAGTGAAAGTGTGGGTGGTAAATAGGTGAAACCAAATGAAATTGCTTGATATTTTTAGAAGAAAAGTGTAACATACCTACTAATTTTGGGCTTATTCAAATAATTTCGAGCCTAGCTAATGTTGGCCTTATTCAAATAATTTTGGGCCTAGCTACTGTTGGCTAATGTATTCATTCATGGACCAAATTGGGTCGGTTTTAGCATCATCCGCCCCGCATCCAATACATGGTGGGTTTTGAATTTCACATCCGTATCCGATTCATCATCCAATGGATTTGCATCCAATGGGTATGTGGATGCACGCATCGGATGTGGATGACCCAACGGATTCTTTTATCAATTGTTAGAGAAAAAAAATAAACGAAAATGATTTGTATGTCCATAAACCTACACAACAACATATGCATATAACGTGTTATGGAGAAAACAAATTCCTATAACAAGCACCAACGTTGCCGTATACGACTTATAACACTGAACACGTTGGCCATTATTACAAAGTGTTATTATTACCTTATGAGGTTTATGTCCCTCATTTACTTCTGATTTCTAGCCCTACAAATTAGGTCAAATTAAATCTCAGAAGTTTAAGTACTAAACTAACCCCATGTGAAATTATAAATATATTCAAAATCCATTGAATGCTAAGAATTGCATCCTTATCAAATCTAATAGTGAGCGGATTGGACACCCAACCGCAAAAAGTCGGTCGAAAAGATTGCGCATGCGAATTTCGGGCTAAATGCTCATCCCTATGTGGCACTGTCGGTAGAAATCATCCTAGATAATTTTGGGCCTATACATAAAACAAATATCATTTTTGAAATAAAATCGGAAACACACAACTTTTTCTCCTTCTCTTGGCCTCCGTGTGCTCTTCATCCATAGCCGTCAGCGAAATTGAAGATGTTCCTCCACATTTTCCTGCAATATTACGTTGATTTAGGTCAATACCACATTTATTTGAGTTTAAGCGGAAGCTAGCATCATAGTTTATTTTTATGACATTTCTAGTAGGCTACTGCCACCTAGTATTCCTATTAACTCTAGGAAGGGTTGGAGTCCTAGTATCATCCAATTGTTTTTGAGACTTTTCAAATCGTCTTTATATTGTTTGATCTGATTTACTGCTGAATCAATTGTAGTATTCAAACCCTCATATATATATTAGAGAGCTCCCGCATTTCCAGATAAACCACATAACATGCAAATTGAATAAAGTGATCCCTGCAGATATTAGATCCAAATACAACAGTAACCAAGCTTGTGGATCTTTATTAACCTAAAGGCCAGACTAGGATCTAACTGAGTCCAAACATTTCTAGCAAAACTGCAGTCAATAAACAAGTGTTAGAGAGTCTCTTCATGACACCTGCAGATATGACAGTTAGTATCTACATATGGAATGAGCCTCCCAATTTTTTCACTAACAAAAAGGCAACCTTAAATGTGTTTCCATAAAAACATGAGTATCGTTGGTGCCAATCTAACCTTTCCAGAAAGAATTTCAAGGGAAATTATAGTTTGGCACTGTTGTAACATCAATTTTCTTGTTGAGAATAACCTTATAAGCAGATATTACGCCGAACAAACCATTATGAGTAGCTATCCATCTAATTTTATCACAACCCATAATAGGAATTCGAACCTGCAAAATGAGATTAACAATAGGGGCATCAAACAAAACATTTAACATGTCAGTTTTCCAATTTTAGTCTCATTATCAATCAACTGATTAACTGTTTGAATATCAACATCCCACAAATAGTATTCACAATAGAATTCAAGTTTGTGATCCACATATGTTTCCAAATATTAATTTTACTACCATCACCTACTTCTTAACAATAATTTTCTTTCATAGGTTTTATTCCTTGCCTTAAACCTCTTCAAACCCAAGAACCATTTTTCGGCAGGTCATCTGTTAAGGGATCAAAATCAGTAAAATATTTTTGTTTATGAATACCAGTCCACAATACATTTGGTTCAAGAATCATTCTCCAAGCCAGCTTAGTGAAAAGAGCCTGGTTAAAAATATCAGTTTTCTTAAAGTTAAAACCACCAATTTTTTTAAGGGAGAGCTACAAAATCTCATTTTCTAAGAAATAAACCTCTAGATTCATGGTCCTTGTTCCACCAGAATCTCATGTGGATAGAATCCATTTTGCTAGTGAGTTCATTTGGAATTGGAAAGACTGCCATTTGGTGAGAGGCAAGAGCCTAACATAGTTATGGTCATAACTGCCTTCCCAGCAGGGTTAAGGTATTTGATCTTCTAAATTCCTAATTTATCTTTAAATGTACCTAGAATAGGTTCAAATGATTCTATCTTATTGGTTTGCAGAAGAAGTGGGACACCCAAATATTTGTCTTGGAGTCCCATTCTTCGAATACCCAATATATCCCATATAGCATTGCTAACACTATTGTATGTTTTCTTACTGAACGCTTTTCCAGATTTTGCAAAATTTATAGACTGGCCTGATACACTGCTAAACTTGCTAATAATATCATTGAGAGCTCTAGCTTCAGAGGTTTTGGTCTTAAGGCGAAAAAAAAAATCGTCAGCGAAAAATAGGTGACTAACAGGAGGAGAAAGTTTTGAAGCACTAATACCGTGAATAAGATTCATTATATTATGGACTCAAGGGGCACCTTGACGTAATCCCTTTTCATGGATAAACATCTCGCCTGGTGCTCCATTATATTGTTGTATTAACCTGCAGAAAACCTCATTAAAACCAATCTTATGAAGGGAGTGAATTACAAAGCTCCATTCAACCATGTTGAAAGCTTTCGACATATCTAACTTTATAACCATTAAACCCTTCTTAGAGTTATGTTATTTCATAGTGCCAAATAATTCATGTGCAATCATTATATTGTCAGACATTTGCCTAGATTGTAAGAAGACGACTTAATATGGAGATATGATCCTATTCATAATGGGTCTAAGCCTGTTAGCAGTAATCTTAGATATAATCTTATAAGAAGTATTGCATAAGCTAATAGGTCTGAATTCATAGGCATTCTTAGGGCAGGGCACTTTAGGTATGAGGACAGGAAGTTACATTGTTTAAGGAGATATTTAGAGTGGAAAAAAGCTTGTACCATCTGGACCAGGGGATAACCAAAGGATCATCTTAAAAACAACATTTTTAATCTCACTAATAGTGGGAAAAACAATGAGCCTAGCATTTTCAGAATCAGTAATACAAGGATGAATATTAGTCAGAGAGTCAGCATCAATCTGCGGATTAGTAGACCTACTAATCTGCATATAAATGTTGTTTAAGATTATGAGCAACAACATTCCTGTTAGTCAGCCAATTCCCTAGACTATCCTGAAAAGATTCATTGTGAATTTTTCCTTTCCAGTAACTGGCTCGCTCTATCATGAAAACAACTAATCTAACCAATTATTTCTGTTAGCAGTCAAAAACAACCTTTGTTAATATACTGATAGTTTAAATAAATTTTGCTTGATTAGATTATAGATTATAGTTAGTGGTAAACTGGAAAGAAAAAATACAATCCGGATTTTTTGGAAAAATTTTGGGTTCAAGAAAAATCAATTGATATGACACTTATACAACGACTGATTGTTCTTGATGTTTTTTATTTTTTAAACCAAAACCAAAATTGTCAAATATGGCGTAACACATTGGTCGATTCTAAATTAAAGTTCTACATTTTTTAAACCAAAACTAGAAATGGCATGTACAAAAGTTCATATTGGCAGCCTAAAAAACATAAAGAAGAGTCACACATTTCCTTTATTCTGAATAGGCTAATATGAATTTCCACACTTGTCGACTATTGGGCCGACCACCCGAAGGGCCGGAAGAAAGGGACAACCACTTAGCCGAATTGAGATACAACTTTATCTCAATTCGGCTAAAGTTGATGATTTTTTGAAAATTTCTTTAAAAATCAAGTAGCGGCAGCCCCCATTTATTGTTTAAGCAAAAAAAAAAGGACAAATTCATCTTCTATTGAAATCGAATTCGGTCGGTCCTTTACCGTGATTTTGAGCGGTCATCTAGTATATTGATACTCTTCAGCCATGGAAAACATAAAAAACGTTTGGTCGTTGTGTATCTCTGCATATCGTCTGATTGTACCTAGAATTGGTCGACCAATTTTCTTTTATTATTTACAATTTTCGAACATATAAATCAATTAAAAATGAAAAATGGGGAATGAAATTTTCTTTAAATTAATAGATGGAGTTAAAATCGATGGATATAATTAAGTTTTAGATTTTAATTTTTGAGGGAAATGGTTTAAACATGCGTAGTGAAGGGTAATTATGTAGTTTCACCTCTTTTAGATACCGCATAACCCGTCTCTAGATAGACCCAAATAAGTGTTAGGGCATTGTCCGGTCAAACCCACTAGCGTTGGTATTTCAAGCTGGTTGTCAGTTTAGGTGTCAAAACATAATTCTTGATTTAGCCTACTAGAGTTTAGATTTCAGAATTGGGATATAGACTAAGTTAGTAGAGACCTTGAAGACGAAGACTGTGAAGACAACGAAGACAATAATTATTCTTCATCGACAAAAGGTTAGTAGGAGTTATGGCTTTTATGGAAATTCTTCTATTCTACTTACTCTATCTTTCGAAATAGTCGGCTACTTTAGTAGAGATACTAAAAGCGATTGAGATCGTGTTCTTGTCTACATGACCATGTGTTATGTTGGTATTTGTTCCCACGAATACTAAGGTTACAAGAATACATGCGATAGATTCGATACCATTTGTCCATTGCAATGGTTTGCTTGCAAATCACTTGTTGGATATGGGTGAATCTAAAGGAGTAATCTTGAGCAAGAGTCCAGTGGATTATAGCTGAGGGCGTCTAACACGTCTAAGTACTGGCCCAGCCCAGAACGTCCAGCGGATCCTGTTAAATCCTAATTCTGAGTAACGACGGTTCCCGAACCAGTTCGTGAACAGTGACTTGGGATTTTCTCCTGAGTTCCAAAACATCAATTTGTACACGTACATGTATGTGAACCTCAGGTTCGATGTATTGGGTCGTAATTCAGAAGGACGGTTTGCGAACCGGCCAAGGTGAATATTCTCAGGAATTTTCACACGGGTTAAACTCTGACTCCTTTATCTCTTAGTTGGACTTGGTTATCACGAAATATCTTCTATGGTCCATCTAACGATTCTCAATGTGTCAATAAGATAAAGATTATCTCTGGTCTATTGGATATCATTCTTGAAGTGTTTGTGAGCTAACAAAACACTTGGCAGATAAATGATAAAGATTTCCAATTGAGATAAATCTAGGTTTCTTTGTGTGCAAGTTAAGTAACGGGTTCGTTTTACACGGGCACTTGCTAAACTTGTGGAACAAGTAACTAGTTGCTTTATTCCTAAGCAACCTATCTTATTGAGTGCTATAAATAGAGGTTTCTAGAACGAAAACCACAAGCATCAAGCATACGTGAAGTTTCTCTGTGGAATTGATCGTAAACCTTTTCACTTCGGTGAATGCTTGTTGTGGTATAGTCATCCTCTATTAGGTAGCACATCCTCTGTGGGATTTATCTAACGACTATAAAGACTTCTCTTGAAAGTTGGGAAGCACAGGTAGGAGATTGAGACCTTAGTGGTTGAAATCGGAGTAACCTGTAACCTTGGTAACCTGATCACGTTCTTGTCTATTCTACGGTCCTTCTCTTCTGATATAAAGCCATTCAAGAACTGATACGCTACACACAAGGTTGAAAGGAAGCAACGCACGGCTGCACTCGGTGTTGTAAGACCTAGTTAGCTCCAGTTGTATAAGTTTATTAAGTGATTCTTTTTACAATTGAGGTAGAGACAAGTTGGGCATAGTTTACTGGGTTTACTTGTCAACCCCCGCTTGTTAGTAGATTTCCGTATGACCTGGAGAAATCCGAAGGAAGTCACTTTGTGTATGTCAAACTGATAGAGGACAGTTCAAACATACAGTTGGTAATTGAGGTTGCAAAGCCGGAATTATTGACACAAGCCTTTAACACCGGTTAAAGCAACTCCTAGGCCTGTAAAAGACGTCATCTAGGGGAATCAAGTGCGTGACGATCTGTGGGGGATCCAGAGACGTAAGGAGTGCAACAGTAGCTGATTCACTTGGAGGGCTGGAGTCGGTCTCTTCTACATTCCAATCCGAAGTCTTATAGTAGGTTAGCGTTTGTAGACAGTTAATACTGTATGGTGTTCAAATTGGACGAGGTCCCGGGGATTTTCTGGTGGATTGAAGTTTCCTCGTTAACAAAACTTCTTGTGTCTTGTGTGCTTTACCTTCCGCATTATATTTTCTGATTATATAATTAAAGTGACACAAGTCGTACGTTATTCATAAACCTGATTATTGTCCCTAATCCATTCAAAGGATTTACCAAGACTTGTCTTGCGTTGGACTGATCACTTGTGATCTAAACTCAGGTTAACAAATCTGGATATTGATTTTTGAGATCGTCCAGATCTGGCCATAAGACTCACGAGCCCAAACGAAAAGTTGGTAGTATTTCGGTACCCTTGATTTTTCAATTGGTATCATAGCCAGTGAACACATAAAATACGCAACTGTCTGTGTTTATCGAGGTTCGTGAAAGGAACGTCGAAATGAAAGGATCAGGCTTTGACTACTCAAATTCCTTAGGATTATCTGCTCCAAAGAAATCCACTCCATCTGTTTCTAAACAGATTGGAATAAATTCTAGTAATCTCACAAAGGTTGCAGCAACCTAGAATGATCCTGTTAGGGCATTGTCCGGTCAAACCCACTAGCGTTGGTATGTCAAGCTAGTTGTCAGTTTTAGGTGTCAAAATACAATTCTTGATTTAGCCTACTAGAGTTTAGATTTCGGAAATGGGATATAGACAGAGTAGTAGAGACCTTGAAGACGAAGACTGTGAAGACAAAGAAGACATCAATTATTCTTCATCGACAAAAGGTTAGTAGGAGTTATGACTTTACGGATTATTCTTCTATTCTACTTTCTCTATTCTTTCGAAATATAGTCGACTACTTTAGTAGTAATGTAGCGATTGAGATCGTGTTCTTGTGTAACATGGCTTTATGTCATGACCAGTGTTTGATCCCACGAATACTGTGAATCAAGAACATATGAGATAGATTCGACGCCATATGACCATTTCAATAGTTTGCTTGCAAACTGTTATGTTGGATATGGATGAATCTAAGGAGTACTCTTGAGCAAAGAGTCCATGGATCATAGCTGAGGACATTCTCATGTCTAAGTTCTGGCTCAGCCCAGTTCTTCCAGCGGATTCAGAGTTTGACCAAAATTTGACTTGGACGGTACCCGAACCGGTTTCGCGTACCTGGTCCAGAAATCTCCTGTGTCGCATTAGTACACGAACCTGTACGTGTACCTGACGCAGAGAAGTTTCTGGAAAGTCAAATTGCGTGAATATCTTCTAGATTTTCACTTTGAGTCAAATTCCAACTCCTTTATCTCTTAGATGGACTTGTGTAAAACATAAATACCTTTTGTGTTCCATCTAACGATCCTCAATGAGTCAATAAGATAAGATTATCTCTGGTCTGTTGGATTCCTATCTTGAAGTGTTTTAGAGCCAACAAAACACTTGGCAGATAAATCTAAAAAGGAATTTCAATTGAGATTAATCTGTATTACTTGGTTGGCAAGTTTAGGGTTTCCTTAACTTGTGGGACAAGTAATTGATTGCTTAATTCCAAAGCAACCTATCTTATTGAGTGCTATAAATAGAGGTGTCTAAGGACAAATACCGCAAGCATCAAGCATACGTGAAGGTCCTCAGGGAGAGTAGCGTAAACTCTTTTCACTTCGGTGAAGGCTTGTTGTGGTATAGTCATCCTCTATAGGTTGCAGCTCCTCTGGGAACTCCCTACGACTATAAAGACTTCCTTTGAGAGTTGGGAAGCACAGGTAGATCGATCCCTCAGCGGTTGATCAGAATCACCTGTAACCTTAGTAACCTATCTTAGTTCTTGTCTATTCTAAAGTCCGTCTCTTCTGCTATACGGCTATTCAAGAACTAGTTAAGTTACGTAAAGGTTGGAAAGGTAGCAACGCACGGCTGCACTCGGTGTTGTAAGACCTAGTTGGCTCCAGTTATACAAGTTCCTTAAGTGGTTCTTCATCTATAACTGAGGTAGATACAGATTGGGCGTTGCAAGGTGCATGTCAGCCCTGATTTGTTAAGTAGACTTCCGTATGACCTGGATTTGACAATCCGAAGGAAGTCATCTTATTTATGGTAAACTGATAGAGGACAGTTACACCATAAGTCAACAGTTTTGGATTAAAACCCAGTATTGCTGACAAAAGCCTTTGGCATCGGTCAAAGCAACTCCTAGGCCTGTAAAGGACGTCAGCTAGGGGAATCAAGTGCGTGACGATCTGTGGGGGATCCAGAGACGTAAGGAAGGCGACAGTAGCCAATTCGCTTGGAGGGCTTGAGTTGGTCTCTGCTACATCCCAGACCGAAGTCTTATAGTAGGCTAGTGTTTGTAGTCAGTTTGTACTGGGCGGTGTTCAAACTGGACGAGGTCCCGAGGTTTTTCTGCAAGGCAGTTTCCTCGTTAAAAAAACGTTTGGTGTCTTGTGTGCTTTTACTTTCCGCATTATAACTCTGATTTATAATTAAAGCACCAAGTAGTACGTTATTACCTAACTGTCGAGATTACTCCGGTTAGAGGTTTGGATATTGATTTTTGAGATCGTCCAAACTCTTTACCATAAGACTCACGAGCCAAAACGAAAAGTTGGTAGTATTTCGGTACCCCTTCTTTTTCAGATCCTACATCCAGAGATCTCAATATTGAACAGACATAGAAGTATGTGTCTCTGGGAGAAAAATATGTTCAAATTCTAAGTGATCTCAATGATGTGCTCACTCGTGAATGCTCATTGTCAAAACTCCTAGAACAACAACTCCAAAAATTGGAAATTATTGCTCAAGAACTCAGAGATTCAACAGAAAAAATTTCTTCTTTAGAAATTGCTCTTAATCTGAGTAAAAATCGTGAACAACAAATTGCGGAAGAACACGATTTGGAGATTCAAAAAATTCTCATCAGTAAATAGGATGTAGAAAATCACTTAGCAAATACTCAGAAAAGATGCATAACTCTTGATGAAGAAAATCTAAAACTTATGGATATTTCTGAAATCCACAGTAAATCAGAAAAGGCTTCAAAAAGGGATGAGATACAAAAACCGCACACTCCAGGTATCTCACCTGCATCAGACAGAGTTGTTGTATCCTCTGAAGTCACTAAGAAAAAGAAGGGAAAACCTTCAGTCACCACAAATGCAGTGACTATATTATCTGATCCTTCGGATAACAACAGTGACAGACAGAGTACAAAAAGTGGTGGTAGAAGACGTGAAATTACATGTCGAATCTGTAAAAAGATAGGACACCACCAAAAAGACTGTAATAGTCAGAAGAAGGACAAGCAGATTGATCAGCTGCAACACACGTTAAACCTTGTACTGAAAAACGTGTCTGAGCTCTGCAGGCCTAATCCAAGGGTGATTCCTATAAATAAATCCTACAAGAGATCTCACTAACCAGGTGAGCAATATTAGCCATCATATCCTCTTTGCTGCGCAGTACTGACCTTCTCAGTTAGTTGGATATCAGTTACCATTCCAATGTATTTCGGTTGTTATTTAGCCTTCCCAAATTTCTTACCTTCCTCTGGGTTTCCTTGTAGGTTCTCGATGCGATTGGCGTGGATATTGCTTCACAGGTTGGTGTTTTTGAATGATCTTTTTTGCTGCCTTGTTTTCCCCATTTAGTATGCGTACCGTGTAAGTAACTTGTATAGCTTAGACTGGAATTTCTTTGGCATGCAGATGGCAAAATAGCTGGATGCAATATTGGATCATGGCGATGCACAACCAGCTGCTAGTTGTATTGGTGATAATGGTTATGTGTCTTACCTTAAACAAGTCATTTGTCCCATCTATGAGACCATGCCTAAGGTTAGTGTCAAGGCTCGATGCATCAGTGTCAAGGCTCTTACAATTGTAAAGGAGGTACATAGTATTTCTTTTCTCTTGTACATTAATTCTTCAAGGAAATAACTTAAAACAGTTGTGCTACGGAACTAATGTCCAAGAAATTATATGGCTAATGTGTGATTTCTTGGGTTGAATGCAAAGGTGCAGATTTTGTAATACAGGAATCTCAAAATTTTAGTTATATAAAGATTTCGTAGTTCATTTTTGTAATTTTTTTTTTTAATTCCTACCAAAATTTTTGCAACGGATATATCTGTGGCACAAAAGGAAATATCAGTGGCACAAATAAGTCATAGGCAACGGAAAAAAACAATTTGTGCAACGGATATATCCGTGGCACAAACTAATTGTGCAATGGATATATCCGTTGTACAATCTGTAGTGCACATGTGCAACGCCGTTTTTGAAACGGAAATAGACGTGGCACAAATTCTGTGCAACGGATATATCCGTTGCACAAGGGGCGTTTTGGCGTAGTGTAACCATAGGGGGAGAACATCGTATGCTTACTTGTTGTACTTTTTCCAAAGTATCAAGTAAGTGGGAGTAAATAAAGTTAAGAAGAAGCTTTGTATCAGGTATGAGTAGAATCACTTTATAAGTTTTGGTACACAGACTTTAAAGTTTGCTCATATTCTTACTCTTTGCACAAACAACATGTGGGATTAGCATATTAACCCATGTAAGCTTGAGCGTACCTTTCTGGTTGTTTGAGATGGATATGTTGAAGGTGTTGTCTACGAATTCATCAACAAGAGTTAAACGAACACATCAAGACTCAAGGGAGAAGTTGAAGAATTCAAGAAATCACGATACATCTGGTTAGTACTTAATTGTATATCTTTTGAATCCATATGTAAATTGGTTTTGTCACTAAAATTGACAAAGGGGGGGATTGTTAGGGCATTGTCCGGTCAAACCCACTAGCGTTGGTATGTCAAGCTGGTTGTCAGTTTTAGGTGTCAAAACACAATTCTTGATTTAACCTACTAGAGTTTAGATTTCAGAATTAGGATATAGACTAAGTAGTAGAGACCTTGAAGACGAAGACTGTGAAGACAACGAAGACATCAATTATTCTTTATCGACAAAAGTTTAGTAGGAGTTATGACTTTTATGGAAATTCTTATATTCTACTTACTCTATCTTTCAAAATAGTCGGCTACTTTAGTAGAGATACTAAAAGCGATTGAGATCGTGTTCTTGTCTACATGACCATGTGTTATGTTGGTATTTGTTCCCACGAATACTAAGGTTACAAGAATACATGAGATAGATTCGATACCATTTGTCCATTGCAATGGTTTGCTTGCAAATCACTTATTGGATAGGGGTGAATCTAAAGGAGTACTCTTGAGCAAGAGTCCAGTGGATTATAGTTGAGGGCGTCTAACACGTCTAAATACTGGCCTAGCCCAAAACTTCCAGCGGATCCAGTTAAACCCTAATTCTGACTAACGACGGTTCCCGAACCGGTTCGTGAACAGTGACTTGGGATTTTTTTCTTAGTTCCAAAACATCAATTTATACACGTACATGTACGTGAACCTCAGATTCGATGTATTGGGTCGTAATTCAAAAGGACGGTTTGCGAACCGGCCAAGGTGAATATTCTCTGGAATTTTCACACGGGTTAAACTCTGACTCCTTTATCTCTTAGTTGGACTTGGTTATCACGAAATATCTTTTGTGGTCCATCTAACGATTCTCAATGTGTTACTAAGATAAAGATTATCTCTGGTATGTTGGATATCAATCTTGAAGTGTTTGTGAGCTAACAAAACACTTGGCAGATAAATGATAAAGATTTCCAATTGAGATAAATCTAGGTTTCTTTGTGTGCAAGTTAAGTAACGGGTTCGTTTTACACGGGCACTTGCTAAACTTGTGGAACAAGTAACTAGTTGCTTTATTCCTAAGCAACCTATCTTATTGAGTGCTATAAATAGAGGTTTCTAGAACGAAAACCACAAGCATCAAGCATACGTGAAGTTTCTCTGTGGAATTGATCGTAAACCTTTTCACTTCGGTGAATGCTTGTTGTGGTATAGTCATCCTCTATTAGGTAGCACATCCTCTGTGGGATTTATCTAACGACTATAAAGACTTCTCTTGAAAGTTGGGAAACACAGGTAGGAGATTGAGACCTTAGTGGTTGAAATCGGAGTAACCTGTAACCTTGGTAACCTGATCACGTTCTTGTCTATTCTACGGTCCTTCTCTTATGATATAAAGCCATTCAAGAACTGATACGCTACACACAGGGTTGAAAGGAAGCAACGCACGGCTGCACTCGGTGTTGTAAGACCTAGTTAGCTCCAGTTGTATAAGTTTATTAAGTGATTCTTTTTACAACTGAGGTAGAGACAAGTTGGGCATAGTTTACTGGGTTTACTTGTCAACCCCCGCTTGTAAGTAGATTTCCGTATGACCTGGAGCAATCCGAAGGAAGTCACTTTGTGTATGTCAAACTGATAGAGGACAGTTCAAACATACAATTGGTAATTGAGGTTGCAAAGCCGGAATTATTGACACAAGCCTTTAACAGCGGTTAAAGCAACTCCTAGGCCTGTAAAGGACATTATCAAGGGGAATCAAGTGCATGAAAATTTGTGGGGGAGAGTGCAATAGTAGCTGATTCGCTTGGAGGGTTGGAGTCGGTCTCTTCTACATTGCAATCCGAAATCTTATAGTAGGTTAGCGTTTGTAGACAGTTAATACTGTGTGGTGTTCAAATTGGACGAGGTCCCGGGGTTTTTCTGGTGGATTGCAGGTTTCCTCGTTAACAAAACTTCTTGTGTCTTGTGTGCTTTACCTTCCGCATTATATTCTCTGATTATATAATTAAAGCGACACAAGTCGTACGTTATTCATAAACCTGATTATTGTCCCTAATCCATTCAAAGGATTTACCAAGACTTGTCTTGCGTTGGACTGATCACTTGTGATCTAAACTCAGGTTAACAGATATGGATATTGATTTTTGAGATCATCCAGATCTGATCATAAGACTCACGAGCCCAAACGAAAAGTTGGTAGTATTTCGGTACCCCTGCTTTTTCAATAAGCAAGATAAATTATATACATCTCCTTATTGGATTTGCAAGCAACACCATCACCTTAAGAGGGGAAAAAATGGCAGAAGCAATTGCCGTTCAAAATGAGAAAAAGAGGCTGGAAGGAAAAGTGATTATCATAACCGGCGGAGCCAGCGGTATTGGAGAGGCAACGACAAGACTATTCGCTAATCATAACCCAAGTATGATTGTCATTGCAGACATCCAAGACCAAAAAGGCCATGAGGTAGCAACGTCTATCGGTTCACAAATTTGTTCCTACATCCACTGTGATGTCTCCGACGAACTACAAGTCAAATCGATGGTGGATTTCACGGTGAAGAGCTATGGCCGACTCGATATCATGTTTAGCAACGCTGGTATTACCAACGGTTGTCACCAATCGATGGTGGATTTCACGGTGTAAGTTACTGCTGCTTTCAATAATATTATCCATGTTCTAATAAATGCTCATCCTGATAAACCTGATGTTTATTCTCCTTTATGTATGGTTCCACTTACACTGATGTTAAGGAATCTCAATGGACTTTTATGCAGGAACTTAGTGAAAATCTTATGCAACCTTGGGTTGTGGAGGGTAAAACCCCTCGGGACATGTGTCAGAGATCCAAGAAGCAAGACCACGCCAGAGGAAGAGGTAGAGAAGCTTCGGACCAAACCCAAGAAAGATAAGTCCGAAGACACCGAGTGAAGAATCAGAAGAAAGGGATTCTTATATAAGGGATTCTGCCTCGAAGGACCGAAGCCCCAAAACCATCTTCGGAGTACTGCCGAAGGAACCGCCTTACTCGACAAGGACTGACACCACCACGATTGAGTCCCTTGTCTTATTAGCTGTAAACCACCCAAGCTCGGCCTATATAAGGCGAACTTGGAAAACGTTGTAAGGGTTGGGAATTTTTGGGTGTAACCTAAGTGGCGAGAGAAGGATTAGGTCTGTATCTCCTCTAGCTCCTTAGGATCATATCCATGTAGTAGCAAAACAGAAATATAATCTTGATGCGTTTAGCCCTTTGATTAATGTCTTTTTTACATGTCTTCGCTATTGTTCTTGAGGTCTTCGTACCTTGCATAATATATATGTTACTGTGTGTGTGAGTATGAGATCTGAGGGTTATAGAACATGATGCACCTATGCAGATTTTATACCCACACAGTTTGGCGGTAGAAACAGAGACTGATTAAAACAACTTAGGGTTTGCCTGTGATTTTTCGGGTTTTCAAATTTTTCATAAATTTTCTCATTTTTTCAAAGATTTTCAAAGTTTGTTCTTTAAAAACGCTCCACTACTTTAAACGTCTAAAGATCCTTAAAGACTTTAGCATGTTCAAGGGTTTTATGAGCAAATCATCAAATGGTCAGATCATCGTCTAAGGGTTTCAAACCTTGACATGATGAAATCCATTTCAAGTATGATAATTGATTTTCATTGTAAATGCCTTAAAATTAAGATCGACTATAAGAAAACGATTATGAAAAAAATTTGTAAACCTATTTTTAGGGTTTTCAAGGTCCCTGCTACATTTGGAAATAAACTTTTATGAAGAAATCGTTGGGAAAGATGGTTTTGGCTAAAAGACAAAAAATATAGTTAGGGATATATCTAAAAAGCATGAATACGACCTACGCTAAAAACTCGCACGATAAAAACCGTTGCAACGTACAGACCTACATGACAGACATAGTACACTGCAGTAGCCGCCTTGGACCTCACGGGTTTTTTGTCTTCTGACAGGCCACAACCAGAATGGCTTCAAAATCTGACCAGGCTCCGAAGCAGCGAGTGGGATCTTCAAGGAAAGTCATCAAAATAAAGTCACAAAACAAAGCATCAGCGCAGACCCCCTATTGCAATTCGATGATTCATACGAGAGAAAGTATCAGCTCACGAAGCAGCAGCATTGCAGGAAGAATTCACAAAAGAGACAAAGATGGAAAAGAGATAATGATTGTCGCCGAAGCAAGAAAATTCGAGTCATGGCATCTAAAACTGATAACTTATTCAGCAGCAGACCTTCCCGAAGATGGTCCAAGTAACAACCTGTTGGTGATCACAGGAAACATAAATAAGAAAACAGTGCCAAGAATATTGATCGATCCAGGTAGTTCAGTAGATATACTATTCGGAATGGCTTACAGGGAATATTTCCTCCACTGGTGCCCACGGATTATACGATCTACGGATTTAACGGAAGAGAATCAAAACCAAAAGGTGACATATCATTACCGGTATACGTGGCATCGATGGAGCTGAAAACAACTTTCTGTGTCTTGGACATAGAGTCACCATACAACGTTATCTTGGGACGACCATGGCTGCATGGGATCTTAGGAGTACCCTCTACACTGCATCAGAAACTCAGATTCCCAACTCCTACAGGCATAGGAGAAATCAAAGGCGAGAGCACGGAGTAAAAAGCATGCCATGAGAAAGACGTCGATCAAAGAAAAAACGCAAGGCGCAATCGAAGAGAAAGGTACATGCAGCAAAAGGAGAGAATAATTAACGAGGAAATCAATCAAATAATACAAGGTAAAAACGGAGTAATCACGATGGAGGCACCAAAGGACCCCAGCGCCATGAATGAAGACACTCCGAACTTCACTCCAACAGAACCCACCGAGGACGTAAACATCGGAACCAGCGAAGATCCAAAAATTATAAAAATCGGAACGTTGATGACGAAAGAGCAGCGAGACGAACTGAAGGATTTGCTGAAGGAATATGCAGACGTCTTCGCTTGGAAAATGACTGAAATGCCAGGAATAGACCCCAGCTTGGCATGTCATCACTTAGATATAAACCCATCAATGTGGCCATTCAAGCAGAGACCGCGAAAGTTAGCAGATATATACCAAACAACGGTTGAATTCGAATTAAACAAGATGATTGAAACAGGAATTATCAAAAAAATACAGTACGCAGATTGGATTTCAAACATGGTCATCGTACCGAAGAAGAACAAAGGAGTACGCATATGTATTGATTTTAGCAATTTAAACAAGGTGTGCCCCAAAAATCCACATCCTCTACCCAGCATAGACCAAATGGTAGACGCAACAGCAGGACATGAGCTATTAAGCTTCATGGATGGCTACTCTGGTTACAACCAGATTCCCTTAGCAGAAGAAGATCAGAAGCATACGGCGTTCTTAACATCTAATGGACTATATTATTACACAAGAATGCCATTTGGATTAAAGAACGTCGGTGCCACATACCAAAAAGATATGGAGAATATCTTTAGTCCTTGGTTAAAAAAGTCCGTCGAAGCATATGTAGACGACATGCTGGTTAAAAGTAAACAAGCCGACACTCATGTGAAAGATCTACGAGAGATACTGGAAAAAATGCGGCAAATCAACATGAAGATCAACCCAGCTAAATGCATCTTCGGGGTGACCTCCGGAAAATTTCTGGGGTATGTAGTTACAAAAACAGGTATCGAAGCGGACCCTCTAAAAGTACAGGCAATTCGAGAAATGCCATCGCCAACAACTATAAAAGACGTACAAGCCTTAAATGGAAGATTGGCAGCTCTTAGAAGATTCATTATGCGATCTTCGGACAGATGTAAAGACTTCTTTAGCATCCTGAAAAAGGGATAACAATTCATATGGACAGACGAAAGGGAGGCCGCGTTTCAGGGGATCAAAAATTACTTAGCAAGCTTGCTTGCCCTGCAGCCCAGAAAAAGACGAAAATTTGAAACTCTACATCACCGCGAATAAAGATGCCATCAGCGCAGTGTTAGTAACAACTAAAGAAGAAGAGAAGCCAGTATACTACATTAGTAGGACCCTTTTTCCAGCCGAGAAAAATTACACAAAGTTGGAACAGTTGATCCTCGCGCTAGTAGTAGCAACTCAAAAGCTTCGGACATACTTCCAGGCTCACAAAATAATTGTGCTAACAAAAACACCAATTGAATCAGTTCTGAAAAACCTCCAGGCAGCAGGCAGAATTGCAAAATGGAACGCTCAAATTAGACAATATGACGTGGACTACGAGATCAGAACGACATTAAAATCACAAATCATCGCAGACTTCCTAGCTGAGTTCCCAATTGAAGAAGACTACGAAGAAGAGCCAATCCTGGGAATCGAAGACGATGAAGGGCCTAACGACCTTCTACAACAGTGCCATCCTCGGAGATGGGAAGTCTTCATTGACGGTTCGGTAAATAGCGATGACCGAGGAGTGGGCATAGTCTTCACCTCACCCGAAGGAAAGCGCACAATGTACGCACTTCGGTTGGAGTTCGAAGCAACTAATAACGAGACCGAGTATGAACCGATGATTATCATACCTTAAAACACATGATAAGCATGGAGATTCAGGAGGCGAGAATAACGACGGACTCACAACTAGTAGTACGACAATTGGATGGAAGCTACCAATCCAATGACTCGCTATCCAAATACAAGAAATTAGCAAGAAGACTCATGACAAAAATTCCGCATCTCAAAATTCGACACATTTGCAGAAAAGATAATAGGCATGCGGACGCCCTGGCATTCATTGCCTCCAAGGTAACAGATAAAAATATCACCTCCATCGAAATTGGTAGAATAAAGAAATCATCAATAACAGCCGTAGAAGGGGAGCTGGTCATGGCCATTCAAGAAGAGGACGACGACTGGAGGGTACCCATAAGAAAATACTTGGAGAACAAGGAATTGCCAAGCAAACAGCTAGAAGCGCATAAAATAACCAGTAGATCCGCTAACTACCGACTTATAGATGGAGTCTTGCATCGACAATCATTCTTGGGACCACTACTAAGGTGCGTCCACCGAATAGATGGCATAGCACTAGTGAGAGAGCTGCACAGCGGAGAAGCAGGAACCCACAGTGGTGCACGAGCACTCGCGCAGCGAACCAAGGCTCAGGGATACTATTGGCCATACATGCAAGCTGACGCCAAAAATATCTCTCAAAAATGTGACCCCTGCCAAAGATTTGCTAAACGAATCCACGCACCTGCAACAAATCTAAATTCAGTATTAAGCTCATGGCCCTTCGCTAAATGGGGGGTAGATATCATCGGACCATTCATTCCAGGAACATGACAGAGAAGATACATCATAGTTGCAACCGACTATTTCTCCAAATGGATCGAGGTAAAAAGCTCTAAGGAGTCACACAGGACGAGAAGTGTTTACCTTCTTCTGGGAGAACATATTCTGTCGATTCGGAGTACCAGCAGAAATAGTCTCAGACAATGCTCAAGAATTCCTCAGCGCCGAGGTTAAAGAGCTGCTTAATCAATACAATGTCAGGCTGGGAACCTCGACGCCAATATATCCTCAAAGCAATGGCCAAGCAGAGGCGACAAACAAAACAATAGGGGATAACTTGAAAAAACGAGTACTGCCTCACAAAAAACAATGGTGTGAACACCTACACAACGTACTATGGGCATTCCGAACCTCCCAAAGACGAGCGACTGGAATGACTCCTTTTCATCTAACATTCGGGACCGAGGCAATTACCTACAGAAATAATGTTACCAACAGATAAATACAAAGCGTGGGAACAAAACTTCTCGGCAGATTTAATATATGCAAAGTTGGACGACCTCGAAGAAGCTAGAGAAGAAGCTCGACAACACATCATCAACTACCAGCAAGGGCTAGCCCGAGGATACAACAAAAAAGTCATTGAAAGAGAGTTCCAACCTGGCGAACTTGTATTACGAGAAATACCGCCGTACCAAAAAGGAAATGCAGGAAAGCTAGAACCAATCTGGGAAGGACCATACAAAATCAAGCAGGTGGCAGGAAAGGGAGCGTACAAGCTAATCGACGAAAAGGATGACCTAGGATTCGGCAATGCATGGAATGCGAAATATATAAGAAAATATTATACATAAAAATGTATGAGTATCCTCGAAATAAAAGAAAGGTTTCTACATATTACACAGCAAGCACGCCGAATCAAACTCCAAAAAAATTACACCTCGTCTAAATCAGGCCTTCACGCCACCAAAACAGGTCGGCTATAACGCCATATCTCCTCTAGTGCCTTGTCGCAAACAAAAAAGGCTCTAACGCCAAGGCAAAAACGCCAAACAATCAATAAAAGACCTCGAAAAGCAGGCACAGAGCTGATGCTCATATAAATCGTAAGGGCCCTACGAGTTATGTGACACAGTCCTCTACCCACAAGACACCCCGTTAGCGGTGGATACTTTGAATCAATGCTATATAAGCTGATGATACATTCATATCCACTACCACACGACCACGAGGACCTGTCTTTCTGAGGCGTCGAGGGGACGATAAATGGGATTAACATCTACCAATAGCGGTGGATGGAACCTCGAGGCAGCTACTTCGCTCTCATAACAAGCAACGAAGTACGCAGCCGAGGGACCCCTCTAAAAAACTAAGCCTCAAGGGGGGGCTGTTAAAGATATAAATGGGTTGAACTTTAGGCCGCGATAAGAGAAAAGTGCCATGTCTAAGCTCCAGCCTTGACCGGCACTCCCCCATTGTGTTACTTTATTATTGAAAAATGGGCATCCATTATAAGCTCCTGCATTTACTTAGGGTACAAATAGGTTACCAGGGCGCCACCATCCCCTCTAGGAAGATAAGAAAATATCTTCGGTACCTACCTAATGTACTAAGGCAAAACGGATGCCTACGCTCTCAATAGCCAGTGTTTGCTTGAAACCAGTGCAAGTAACTTAAAGCCTTTGGGAAGGGTGATCCGTAAGCCCCCACTAGCTTGGTTCACTATCTCCTACATCGAAGTAAGCCCCGAAGTTGCACCTCAAGTAACCATAACAGCCAATAAAGCAAAGCAATAACAGATAAATACACACTTTGAAAGTGAAAGTTCAGAAACAACAAACTCCAACAAGTCGCATACAAATATAAAGAAATAAAGGAAACATGGGCAAAGCATCTTCTACTTAAACAGTCTCAACAATCTCCTTGATGGCAGCATCTTCCCTAGAAACAACATCGGGACCAGTCTGAGAAATCGGAGCCTTCGGATCACCAACATTTTTCATAGGCGAAGCAATAACCTTCGGAGCACTAGCAGATCGGCCAGGAGCTTCGACATTAATCTTAGAATCAATACAAGAGGCATCAACATTCTTATACTCCTTAATCGCCTCATCCTTGTCCTCATTCGTCTTCTCGACCACAAATCCACCACAATTCCTCTCATCTCCACTATCAGCTTCATTATTTTCACTACCCATCTCCTCAACATCATCATTTTCTCTTGCAGCCTGCAGCTGCGCCACTATCACCTTGACATCTACGAAAGGAAGAAGTCCCTTATCGGACTCTAAGGAAGCATCAGGATCATTCTCGCCATTACGGTAGTAGGGGGCCGCATGCCGAAATCTCTAAACAAAAACCGACCATGTTGACGACTGAACAAGGCCGTTCGACTAGCTTCCCCTTTGATATGCTCTCTGAGCTTCAAAATTTCCTCGTTAAGTGATGCCAGCCTGTCATCCTTCTCTTTACAAACACCTTGCGAAAGGCTGAGCTCGTTACCCTTAATATTTAACTCGGCACTCAACTTCGAAACTTGATTTTTCTCAGCCTCCAACTCTTGTACGTGGCAATCTCGCTCCTTAACAGCAGTTTCAAGGCGCTTCTCAAACTCTTTCACATCCCTAGAGAGATCACTCTTCTCTTGCTGTAAAGATCGAATATCCGCATCAAGACGGGCAATTTCAAGACCTTGCGCATTAGCTAGGTCCAGCAGATACATTCCATGATGCTTTTGCTGCACAAAGAGGCAAGCAAAAAATCAACGCACGAAAAATATGATACACAAAGAACAACTTAAACAAAAACATACTTACAGCTTCGATAAATGCTTGGTGCTTGGTAGCCGCCGAGGCAAGAACATCTCTTCCCCAATCACCAGAAAAAACTTGAGAAAGAAACGTAGTTACCGAGGGATCAAGTGGATGATTTAGGGGATCCCTAGCATGTGCTTTCAAATTGTTAAAAAAATCTTCGGCATAAGGACCAGGAAGGGAACTTCATTCAAGGAACTTCTGAGACTCCTCCGCCGAGCAAGGCCTTCGTGCAAAACCAGCAGGAGCCGAGATTACGCCCGAAGCTGATTGAGAGGATTGACCCAATGAAACATCCACAAGACGATCGTTGGAGCCATACTCATTAAAATCTATATCATAGGGGTAAGGATCAACAATCCTGACATCAGGAAAAACAGGGGCAGTGGGCCCCTGCGCTGACACAACAATTTGAGAGTACGTCGCCGAGGCAGCCTCCCGAAGAACTCGCTCATTCGAAGACCCCCTTTTCAACCTTTTCAAAGGTTCAACCCTTTCATCTTTGGTACCCTCGCCATCGGCATCTCACACGGACGTGGCAGGAACAACTAAACCTTTGCCAGCAGTCCTGGTAGTAGGTCCCTGCGAACCAACGGTTCGGGAAATAGTCTTCACAAGCTTCTTTTTTACGCCACTAAAGGCAGGTTTCTCCTGATTCAGATCGCACAAAGAAAATTTCATTATACCATCGTTAACCAGGAGCACTTCATCCTGCTGAAAAGTAGTCAAATCGTCAGGTTCTAAACAGAGGCAGGCATCCATACCCATTGAATAACTGAGGCATGTAGTATTTTTTACCTGACCACTTTCCCCCCTTTCAGCAACAAACTTCAAAGGTTCTTTTCTCTTCCTTGAATCATTGGCTTGCTCCTGAGCCTGTGGATTTTTCAGCTTCTCCTGCTCAGACTTCTGAAAAGAAGACCACATAAGTAAAACGACCAACAGAAAAAGAGTTAAAAGATATATATTTGAAAAAGAAGGGGTACCGAAATACTACCAACTTTTCGTTTTGGCTCGTGAGTCTTATGGTTTAGGTTTGGACGATCTCAAACCAAACCTAGATAACCGGAGTTGTGATCTTGGGGATCAACTCAACAAAGTTGGGACTTCGGAGTTAAACTCAACGGTTATTGGATAACAGTCTACTTGGTGCTTTTAATTATAAATCAGAGTTATAATGCGGAAAGTA